>JAACNH010003956.1:0-26365 GCA_019447015.1 Hymenochirus boettgeri
CCCAATCTATAGGATCTATATAATGTACCCAGGGTCCCAATCTATAGTATCTATATAATGTACCCAGGGTTCCTATCTATAGGATCTATATAATGTACCCAGGGTTCCAATCTCTAGAATCTATATAGTGTACTCAGGGTCCCTATCTATAGGATCTATATAGTGTACCCGGGGTCCCTATCTATAGGATCTATATAGTGTATCCAGGGTCCCTATCTGAATATTTTTATCCTTTTTTATTTCTAGAAAACGGTTGTACCTTAATGTATGTCTTTTTATTATAAACACCATTTATTCTATTTTTGATTATGCTGCACTGTCTGACCCTTTTGGAATTATTAAATCTCAAATGTTTATAAGTTTTTGTTTTGAGCTCTAAAAGAACTCAGTTAGCCTTATACGTTTATAGGTGTTTTGAATGGATGAGAGCAAAAGAATGTCCCTGTAATGAAGGCATTACGCATAAAGGCCAAATCCACCTAATGCCAAAACGCTTGTATTTGACAGCACACCACATAAATAAATTGCACATTAACCCTAACCCTATACCACACATGTGAAATATTGGAGCACCAACAACCCTACACTGTGTGCTAACACCATGTCGTCCTAAAAACCATTACGGCATGGGCGTCCCAACCATTACCTATACCAATAGTCCACGTCATTCGACGGATCACACCCTGGATTCCATCCAGAGTTCTTCCTGGTTAACAAAAGCTGCCACACAAATACGTAGAACAATTCTTGATCACTCCAACGGCGAGATTTTTTTAACCCCCCCAAAAAAAAAAGGTTAATAATTTTATTCAGGGTTGATGCTTGAATCCTTCACGATCCCTACAATGGTTGCCTTTCTGTCGTTGTCATCTATAGAGATCTATGTTGAGTTCGAGGGCCTTCCTATATAATAGCATCTCTATGCGTGGGCACTTGGTGTTTTTTCAAATATGCGGTCACGTTGCACAACTACACATTGCCCCCGGTTAATGATCCCAAGGGTCCCCCTATTTTGGGTACGAACTGGGATTAAAATTTTGCCAATACATAAATGGGGGGTCTTGATGACAGGGGTACTATTGTATGTATCGATTGTGATGTGAAATGCATTGTATTGTCTGAGTGAGTTGCACAATTGATCCATACATGTAGAATGATCTACGCCATCTGCACCTTGATCATAAGATGAATGCAGTCTAGAGGGATGCATTTAAGGAGATATGTGTTAAATAGGTCTCGCCCGAAGATCGCGAGACCCTGAAGAAGCCGTGCAGAAGGCAGCGCGAAGTGTGAAAACGCGCGTAGGTTGTTTGTATGTGCGAGATCTATCCGGCGGTTCTCTGTGATGTATAAGGAATTGGAAGATGGAATCTAACGGGTATAGATGGCATGAAACTACATCACGGAGAGATTCTCCCTTCATAATATTACCATCGGGTTGAAGAGTGTGGTCCCGTCACGGCTTCACGGGCTGGGCTTCTCACGTAAGTCCCCGTTGGAGTGAATCAAATGTGTTCTACTTATTTTGTGACAGCTTTGGTTGACACAGGAAGAACTTGGAGCCTCCGGGGACATATCCATGTGTGCTACATCGAATGGAAGTTGGACTATTGCGTATTAGGTACAATTGGGACGCCCAATGACGTAAATGGTTTTTAGACGACATTGTGTTAGCACACAGGGTATGGGTTTTATTGTTGCCTCCAATATTTCACATGGTGGTATACGGGGGTAGGGTTAATGATGCAATTTATTGATTTGGACTGTCAATAAACCACGGTTTGCATTCCCTTTCGGACCTCCCCATGCGTAAGTGCCTTCATAACAGGGTCTTTTTCTGTGAGAGGGACATCTTGGGATCTCTGTTTTTTTATGGATGCCTCATATATTTTACCCTGTAAGGCATCTGACCGCGATTGGACGATTGGACCGAACCGCCCGTTTGCAATCGGTCAACCCCTACTTAATCTGAAGGAACTGTGCCACAATTACCCGACTAATCCTAAGTTGTTTTGAATGGAGTTTGTGTGCAGTTTGTAAATGCTAATTAACTCTGTGATTGCTTTTTCTTTTGTTTAAAGACTGATGCTAATCTAACCAGTTAGTTGCTGGGGAGTGGAGGTTGTTAAGTTTTTGTTACACCATTTAGCGACAGGACAGCGGGTGCATCGTCAGTGAGAGGCAAGAGTGGGTTTTGGGGCGTCTTTAAGGCCGTAACGTACAGTGTGGTGGCCAGGCGAAAAATAAATAACGATAAATTAGTCAGATATGGTGCCCAGCGACCCAATCCTGGCGTTCTGTGAAACCAGACCTCCAGCCAGAGTTAATGAAAACAGCCCTTCAGCCAGAGTGAAAACCAGCCCCACCTCCAGCCAGAGTGAAAACCACCCGCCACCCACTCCAGCCAGAGTGAAAACCAGCCCTCCAGGCCAGAGTACGAAACACCAGCCCTCCAGACAGAGTTAAAAACAGCCTCAGAGAAAGGTTTTAAAATAACGACTTTCTAACAGTGATTCAGCAAGTTACCTTTTCAGTTAATCAGCCCCACTGTTAGGTCAAACCCTGTGTAGTCAACAGCCACTGTCCCTCAGGTCAACCCTGTAGTTCAACAGCCACTGTTAGGTAGCCACACCCCCAAAAAGCCACATCCACCCACACAAACCATGCATCCAGCATGCTCTGCAGTCCACATGAATAATGCCTTTAAAAAGTTTGCTCAGGTTACACAAAGGCCTACGAAGCACTTTTGGGGAGGCAAATAGATAAGCCTAATTTTTAGATGTTGGGATAATTGGGGGACCCCCCCCCACCCCACACCAAGATTGTTTTGCCCCGGGGCCCCCACCAACCTTTTTCCGGCCTGATCGTCACGATTAGAGAGTTGTATTTTAAGGAGACCACTACGGGTTTCTCTAAGTGGGTTTTCGCCATTGGGATCAAAATGGAATTTTGGCCACAGCAGAGCATATGTTTTAAAACGGCTTAGTTGGGTTAGAGATTCATGGTACCCCGCCACCGCTGTAGGGCCATAGTGGTGATGGGGATAATTGAGTATATAGTACTTCTGAAAGCCATAGTAAAGCTACCAGACCAGAATCTTGGTGCTATTGGACAGGTTGACCACATGGGTAGAAATTCTCATGGCTGAGTATATCCGTGACAATACATAGAGGGCTGAAGGTGTTGGGAAAATTTGGCCGAAGAGTGTCCGAACCCTATAAGTTCTGATATAAATTTTCAAGGCAATCTCCGCATAAGTGCTATATTCAGGTTCCCTTTGTAATATTTGAGTCAAAATATTATATCACACCATTGAGAGCAGTACAGACCCCCCCTCCGATTCCTGTATATCCCGTTCCCAATTATTTGAAATTTGGCTTTACCTCTTCTCACAGTCAGTTTGGTTAACCATTTATAACCATAATCAGGAGAGGTTTTCCTCTAGCTGAGCCTTAAATTCTCCACAAAACGGAATGGAGATAGATGACACCCCCACCCCCCGTTTGTAGTTTAAGTTTCATATTCAGGATGGATTTTGTGTAGGAGTTGTGAAAATAACCATTGGTAAGTATACTTGTAAAGTGGGTACCACAGTAACAAAGCACTGATACGTCGGCTCGGCACACTTATGTTAGGGTAGTGCAAACTTCACCGTTCATCGCCACCCCTGAACTTACAAGCAGCTAGGGGAAAAACGGTAGTCCAGAAGATTCTCCCTATGCCTTAATACTGGTGTAGTGCAATCGCTAGAAATAACGGACAGGAATCCCATTTTCTTGATCCTGCAAGTGTATACTATGCCAGCTTAAATTTGATTTTGAGTTATTGTAGACAATAGGATATATTTGCCTCATAAGTGAAATTTGTTTTTAATTCGGTTCCAAATCTTAAGGTTGTTAGTGTGCACCGGACCCCCCGGTTGTGTTTGGTTAGTTTTTCTCCTTTCTTCATGTTATTCAGGGTATTGTGTCTTCATGGTTTGGTGTGAATAAATCGGTTCCAGCCTGTACCCATATAGGTTTGGTTGTAATAAAATCGGTTTCCAGCTGTTACCAATATAGGGATATTGTATATGGCAGTGACGCTAATAAGATGTGCGAGTTGGGTGCTCATAAAAATTATATAAGGATTGGGACATTCTTTCCCTTTGTTGGTTGTTGTCGGTACATAAGTGTTTGTGGATTCTGGGGTTGTTTACCTGACCAAATGAAACCTTAATAGACTTGATTTGTAAGATGTCAGCCAGCAATTTTGATTAGTCCCTATGGTATGCAGCACAATAAAATATATAGTCTGGGAAGCCCATTGTATGTTAACGGAATGATGTGTCCCAGCATGACTATGGGGTAGTTTGTTCCATCAGTTCTAGATCTGATTTTCAATCTTTAGATAGTTGAAGAGTATAATTTATTAACATGGGGATAAGTTGGATTCTGAGATATCGAAACCAGTTTCTTGCCATGGTGTTATTCCAAAATTTTGTGTAATTAGGGTTCTTTTTGTGAAAATCAATCAGTCCAAAAAAATTGGGTTTTGGACGGTGATTTTTATTCGGAAATCTGGCTAATTTGTTGAAGCGATTAGGGAGTGTATGAAAGGGAGATTAAGGGTTAATAGAGATCAAGCAGCAAACAGAATGCCCTTATATTCTTTTTATGGATATGAATCCCCAGGATATTTGGGGATGAATCTTTAGAGTTGTGTGATTGGTTATTGAGCCAGTTATATAAAAAGTAGTGAGGGGAGGATGCGGGAACCTTGCCTTGTTCCCCCATCGTTATGATAATGGGGCCCCGGAGGTCGTATGGAAGCTTAGAGAGGCCCTTGGACAAGAATTGTATATGTTATTATATAGAGGAATTCTGTTTGGAATATATAATGCTAGGTTCTTTCAGTCTGACCATCAGGCTTACGAAGGTCTTTCCAGGGTCTAGAGATATAAAGCAGCCCCCAATGAGGGAAGACCGGCCACTATGATTGTACATATGGGCAACCATGTGTCTTTTGTTATCTGAAGATTGTGCGGCCAGGTGTGAAACACCTACGTGATATGGGTGTATAATAATCTGAAAGCAGGTATTCCAACCTAGTGGCTAATATGTTGGGGAGTATTTTATATCTTGGTTGATTAAAGGGAAAGTCACCCCTTCAAAAAAAAAAAAAAAAATAATACATAGCAGGAATCCACCCCCAAAACCTAGTTTAGTTTGTTATTTAAAATGTAATAATTTTGCTCCCAGACAGAGAAATCATAACGTACAAGATGCGATTCCACCGTCACTTCCTGTTTTCTCACACCTCACCACTGCAGCTGCTCTCTTCTTTTGTGTTACGAGGAGCCGCGTGGAACACTGTCCGGAATGGCAGTCAGTGATTGGCCGTGATGTCCCATGTCACTGCCGAGACTGACACTGCCTTACCTGGAAGGGGCCAGAGTGCCATCGTGGAGCTTGCAGGTTGACCTTCTCTATAGGAGACGACATTATTTAAATATTAACAAAAAAAGAAGTTTTCAATAAGAGAAGAGTTATCAATAAAAGTTGTTATAGTTTAAAATGGTGCTAATTTTGCCTCAACCATATATGTTATTTAACATATATGAAAGCTAACATCTGATTGGTTGGGGCAACAATAGCCACCGTTTTAAAAGAATAGAAACTTTTAGTGAATAACATGTAGGGTTTCTTTACCTAGAAAGGCTTGATCTCTTGGTGTCAAAACAGGTCGGGGGGGGGGGGAGGGGGGGGGGATTGCCTGTAGAAAATCTTAATTGTAGTAAGGTAGGTTGTTGATGATCGGGAGTAGAGTGTAGTATAATAAGAGTGGAATAGTTGGTTTTTTGTGATGGGGTTATATGTTTGCGTAAGGTAGGGATTCTGGTTTTCGGCATAATATTTTATCTAGAGGTGTTGTAAGGTTGGTCTTTCCTTCTGGTAAAAACAATTTGTTCCACAAAAGTTTTTTGTTGCTTCTTGGGATACCCGTAGGGCTAATAGTTGATGTTCAGTTGCTTGGCAAAATAAGTAGTGAGAATATTTGTATCAATTGAGTGAATACGTTGGATTCTGATTCAAGATCTGTCGTTCAAAAGGGTTTGAGTAAAAGTTGTTTTTTGCGTTGGGGGTTAGATAAGACCAGATTATTATACAAAAGGTTTATGAGCAGCCCATAAAATGGGCCCATGCCCCTCCCTGTGACATTGGTGTTCTATGTTTGTATTGAAGGATTCCTCTAGAAGGGTTTTTATATTTTTTTAGTTAGTTATTTATTAAGTTGTTTTTAGTTAGTTTAGTTTAGTTTTTTTTAGTTAGTAGTTATTTTTAGTTAGTTTTAAGTTTAGTTTTAGTTTAGTTTTAGTTAGATAGTACTAGTTTTAGTTAGTTTTAGTTATAGTTTAAGTTTTATTTATTAGTTTTTTAGGTTAGGTTAGTTAGTTTAGTTTAGCGGTTTAGTAGTTAGTTAGCTTAGTTTTATTTTAGTCTTTAGCTCTATTTTAGTTTTAGTGTTAGTCTACTAGTTATAGTTATAGTTAGTTTATTATTAGGTTTAAGTAGCTTAAGTTTTTAGTTTAGAGTTTTTACATAGTTTTAGTTTTTGCCAGTCATGATAGTTTTCTAGTTTCTAGTTTAGTGTTAGTTTTAGTTTAGTTTAGAGTTTTTTAGTTTTTATGTTATAGGTAATTAGTAGTTAGGTTAGATAGGTTTATAGTCAGTTTAGTTTAGTCGTTTAGTTGTTAGTAGTTTTAGTAGTTTTTAATTTTAGTTTTGTTTTATTTTTAATTTTTAGTTTAGTTATTTAGTTGTTAGTTTTTAGTTAGTTTAGTAGATTTAGTTAGAGTATTTTTTGAGTGTAGTTTTTAGTTAGTAATTAGTTTAGTTAGGGTAGTGTTTTTTAGTTTGTTAGTTAGTTAGTTAGTTTAGTGTAGTTATTATTTTTTAGGTTTTTAGTAGTTTATAGTTATGTTTAGTTTTAGTTTTATTGTACAGAGTTTTAGTTGTATTGTATAGGTTTTTAGTATTTAGTTTCTTTTTCGTTTTTTTTTAGTTTTTAGTTAGTTTCGTTTTAGTTTAGTTGAGTTAGTTTTTTTAGTTTAGTTTTAGTTTTCGTTAGTTTTAGTTTAGTTTTTTTTTAGTTTTAGTTTTAGTTTAGTTTTTAGTTAGTTAGTTAGTTTAGTTGAGGTTAGTCTATTAGTAGTTTAGTTTTTTTTTATTAGTTATAGTTTTTAGTTTTTTTTTAAGTTTTTTTAGTTTTAGTTTAAGTTTTAGTTTTTATATTAGTTAGTTTTATTAGTTTTTAGTTTTAGCTTAGTTAGGAGAGTTAGTGAGTTTAGTTTTAGTTAGTTAGTTTGAGTAGTTATTTTTAGTTATTTAGTTTTAGTTTAGTTATTTTTAAGTTTTTAGTTTTTAAGGTTAGTTTTTAGTTTAGTTTTTAGTTTTTAGTTTTTTTTAGTTTAGTTTTACGTTCGTTTTTTTAGTTTTTTAGTAGTTAGTTAGGTTTAGTTATTTAGTTTTAGTTTTTAGTCATTAGTTTTTTTTTAGGTTTTAGTTTTAGTAGTTTAGTCTAGTGAGTAGTTTAGGTTTAGTTTTAATTTTTTTAGTTTTTAGTTTATATAGTTAGTTTGTTTTAGTTAGATAGTTTAGGAGTTAGTTGGTGGTTTAGGTTAGTTATTTTCTAAGTTTTTAGTTGAAGTTTTTAGTTAGTTTTTTTTAGTTTAGTTAGTTTTAGGAGTTAGTTTAGTTAGTAGTTTTTAGTTATTGTTAGTTATTAGTTTTAGTTTAGTTGTAGTGTAGTCAAGTAGTTTTTAGTTTTAGTTAGTTTAGTTTTTTTTATTTTTGTTTAGTTTGTTTAGTTTTTTAGTTTAGGTTAGTTTAGTTAGTTTAGTAGTTTAGTAGTTTAGTTTTTTTAGTTTTAGTTAATAGTTAGTTTTTAGTATTTTAGGTTTTTTAGAGTTTAGTTTACTTTTTAGTTTAGTTTAGTAAGAGTAGTTGTGTTTTGTATTAAAGTTATTTTTAGTTATAGTTTTTGTGAAAAAGTTTAGTTGAGTTAGTTTTTTTATAGTTAGTTATTTAGAAGTTATAGTTTATAGGTTTTAGAAGTTAGTTTTTTAGTAGTTTTTTAGCTGAGTTAGTTGAGTTTTTAGTTTATTGTTTCTTGGATAGAAATGGCCTATTAATAATAATTCATTTAGCACCAAGTATGGTCGCCGTACCGATTGTTTGTTATAAGGTCAATTTTTACCCATTCTATGGTCTGACCATCAGGAGGCTGAGCATCACAGTTTAGACTACATGGGTACATTGTTAAGGCATGACAACGACTGATGTAGGTCAAACCACTAACATATTATTGAGGAAAAACATGTATGGCCATATTACTTATGTACATAAAAAAGTCCCCCCATATAGGGCACCAGACACTTCTAAGCAAAAGTCAAATGTTAATTGCACACATTCCTGCCACATTAAATCAAAGGCAAAGCTAAATAACTATACCCTCTCCATCACAAGTAAATATCAAAAAAATAATATATCCCACAGACAACCCAACACCAAAAACGTTCCACGTTTTTGATATTTACTTTTAAAATATTTGTTGGACATGTATATATTTTGATATTTACTGTGATGGAGAGGGTATAATATTAAGCTTTGCCTCCCATTTGGTTCTAATTTTTGATGTTGGGGAAAGTGGCAATAAACATTGTTTGTACTTTGACTTAGAAGTGTCTGGTGCTCTATATGGGGGGACTTTTGTATGTACATAAGTAATCTGACCATACCGTTTTCCTAAATAATATGTATTTTACTCCCCGGCGCACGGCCTTAATAGGGCTTGTGACACCAAACAGGGTATTCAATAAAAGTTCTGTATCGTTTAAAATGGTGCTAGTTTTGCCCCAATCAATCAGATGTAGCTTTCAAATGTTAAATAGGATCTGATGTGGTTGGCAAAAATTAGCACCATTTTAAATAAGAACTTTATTGAATACACCGATGAAAGTCTTGTTTAAAATTGGTTGTGCAACCATCCCCCCCTTTTAGGTCAAACCATAAATTAGTTCTGAAGTCCAATGTCTACATAAGAGCCTGTTCTCTGCCGTTGTTGTTGTCCATGGAGAGACCTCTAAGCTAGTAGTTTTTTCCCCCATAAAAACACCAATCCCAAAATGAACCCCCTCTTATTGAACTGCTTTAGTATAAAGTCTTATTTACAACTTAGCTTTCGGCAGTACCAAAGCCAATAGCTGTTCTAAATGTGATACACAACACCGCTTCAGTTTCCAAGAAAATAGGCTGAACAGCACATAAAAGTTGTTTACTTTTAAAGAGAAGTGTGAGAACAGCAATATAAACATCTTATAAGAGTGCAGAGGACCCATGCTCAGAGTAAAGATTATGTAAGCTATTTATTTCCAATGTAGCCTTGACACAACCCTATATTCAAGGGATCAATATGTGAGAAAAAGTCTGGTGCTAAACATATATATTAAAACTAAATGCATAAGGGACTATAAAGTATTTTGAGAGTAATAAGCAACAGATTTTAAGTAAAAAATATATTATATTTTCGCATTAGGTAAACTTACCATTCAAGCAGATCACCCAACTGCAGTTAAGACTTGATTGTTGAACAGGCATCACATGTATCAAATTCTTCAAACCTGCTGAAATAAAATGTATATTGTTTCATAATCTACTGTAGGAGCACTATGGGCTATACGTGTACAATGGTACTAAAGACTATAATCTCTTTCTAAGTGTACCATCTCCTTGAGTTTGTGGTCTGCTATAATGATCCGTTGGTCACTAGTCAACGAAGCTGCAACATAATTCTTATTAGCTGAAAAATCCAAGGAAATGGATCACACCCTGCTCGGTTTTTGTGTGGGATATTTAAATAGTGTGGGTAGTTTAGGTGGAGGTGTATAGTATTTTTCTGATATGTGTAATTAAACATTAGTCTTAAGGCTACCAATATGGTTGGATGGTTTGTTACACTTACTATTATCTATCTACATAGATGTTGGGAGCTTATTTCCTTATAATAATGCCAGGTGAGTGCCTCCGTTTGTTCAGGAGTAAGAGGTGGGTTCTTTCTTTAGGTATCTGATTTTTGTTACTTTGTATAGCTTCATTGTTACCCATAGCACCTGCACATACCCATATATATCAAATATAATCGAGATTTTCAGTCTTTAAAATTAGCCTGAAAACCTAACCTGGCTTATACTCGAGTCAGTCCTAATTTAGATCCAACTGCTGCAATTGTGGATAGTAACCAGTAGCTGTGTTAAAAAATCCTTCATCTGCATAGAAAATTATAGGAGCTGATCTGCCTTTACACTCCCTTCTGCTTCCTGTAGTCAGGCTGTGGACTCACTCAGTACTGTCACTGCTCATCTGGGTGCTGTAAAATTGATGGGTCTTCTCGGTTTGTGGCCAAAATGGCTGCTAGTTCAATGTTATACTCCTATACCCATACACTATCAATTTTATATAACTGCTAGGTTAATGCTCACTTTGATTAGATAATGGTTGGGTGCACTTACATTGCCCCAGACCTCCACTTTCCAAGCCGCTGCTGTTACATGAGATATCCAAAATATAATGAGTATAGAGGGTATATGCTCAATAATATGTGTCACTTTGGCCCGCTTTCGTTGTTCACAGATAACGATAGAAATGGAGTGTGGTGCGCACAAATAGAAATGACACCACATGGTAACGTCACTACAAACTTAATTCACATACTAAATATCTGCACTCTAACTCATAGGCTGGGAAAGATCCAAATAGATTTTTAGGTGCCTTATATACCCTACCACCCCAGATATTATCATGCCTTCTCCACATTATTTAATGGTACAATTAACTTTAACTCGGTGAGATCAATTCAGTTAAAGTGCTGATGTGCTAAAAAAATGGCAAGTGTTAAAGGGTATCTCCACTGCTAAAATCCCTATTTTCAATTCAGTTTATTGAAGAAAGGAAGGTAAAGGAGCTTGTCTTACTTCCCGTTCTTCAATAAAAACATTCAGGAGTTGGGGAGGAAGTTAAAGAACTTACCCGGTCTCTCGCTCCTGTGATGTGCATGCGTACTACAGGGTTATTCAACAAAAGTCTTATCTTCAAAATGGTGCTAAATGTGCCTCAACCAATCAGATGTTAGCTTTCAAATGTTAAAGGGCATGTCCACCCAAAACTATGTTTTGCTGTAGTGTACGGATGCCGGGCTATCCTGTACTTTGCCATATACTTTTATTATTTTTGGGACCAGTTATCAAGTTATTTTCATTTTGTGTTTCTTATGGGTGCAGCAGTTGATTTATCTCCTCCTATAGTGGCAGTGTGCTTGTAGTCTATGGAGATATGTCTACTAATCAAAAGGGTTTTGCATAATGGTAAAATAACCCTTTTTCCATTTATTAATTAAACATGCAGAATCAGTTTAACATGCAAACATTCCCACCTGGAATTCAGGGATTTTACAGCAGCAGCATTATCAGTAAATCACAATGACAGCCGTATATGTACTAAAAAGCGGATGCCATGTCTTCATAAATATGACCCCATATCATTTTCCTGTAAAGGCATGGGCATAAATGTCTTAAAGGGACATCCAATGTCCCAACACAAAATTTGAGCCATACACCAGTTTTCTGAAGAATATAAAGCTTTTTCAATAAATACTCACATATATAACAGCAACGTTTCAATGCCCTAGATGTTATTGTATGGCCGTTAATGTATTTATACCAGTAATCATATCCCATGCAAGCGCCTTTTTTTCCAGCGTACATAATTGTAACTTTTCCAGTCTCTCTCATATTCAAGCTTCCCAATACCCTTATTAATTTAGTTGCCCTTCTTGAACCCTTTCCATTTCAAAGATGTCCTATTGTACACAGGATCCCAAAATGCACTGCATATTCCAAATGAGGCCTTACCAATGCTTGTAAAGAAGGAGAATTACATTTTCCTCCCTTGAATCCATACCTCTCTTTATACAAGACAATACCTGCTGGCTATGGCTGTTGCCGCCTGGGCACTGCTTGCTACCTTTAAGTTTGTTATCCATCAAAACTCCAAGATCCCTTTCCGGCACTGCTTGCTACCTTAAGTTTGTATCCATCAAAACTCCAAGATCCCTTCCAACAGGGATTCACTTACACAAAGCATTTATAGTATAAGTAGCACAAGGATTTTTAAGTCCAAAATGCATCACTTACATTTATCAACATTGAATCTCATCTGCCACTAGCAGCCCAATGTGACAATCTATCTAGATCCCCTGCAAACGGTTGCAACATCCTCTGAAGTTTTAACCCTTTGCCTGCCACAGATCATGAAATACGATCTGTGCAGACAAGGACCCACACTGACACAGATGTATATTCACGATCTGCAGCACTTCCGGTTCCGGGAGGGAATGGCCGAAGTGAGAGCGGGGAAACCGCTCCCCGCTCTTGCAAATCCCCTAGGCCAACGAGCAACATGGGTTATTACCTCTCCCGGTCCACGATCGCCGAGGAGCCAATGGGAAAGCAATGACATCAGCAGTCACATGGGCAGTGACTTGCTGATGATCAGTGTATAGGAACCGCCCCTGCAGGATTTTTCTCACTACTACCTGGTGGATTACGTTGTGAGCCCTCTGCTGTGGTCTGCTGTGTTTCGCACAGGACTGGTACAGTATTTACACACATATATTTAGTTTATAAACTTTATAAACTTTTTTTTGTATTACACACATTCTCACACTTTAGTACACCACTACACAACACTAACAACACATTACACTCTAACACACACACACATACACACACAAATACACACAAAATCAACATATTTTTTTATTTTGTATTTTTCATTCATTTGATTTTGACAGTTTTTCGGTTTTTTTTGCTGTTTCTTTATTTTGGTGTTATTTATATTATTTCTATAATTGTATTGTGTTTGTGGTATATTTTGTGTTTTACCCTCTAATCCTATAACCCTCTTATATCCCATATACCCCTATACCCTCCCCACCCCCAGACCCTCTACTTATAACTGTTGTGGTACTGAATTTACTGTTAACATCTTTATTACCCATCAAGACTAGTGGGTCTGTCATTTTGACCCCCAGTCTTGCTGTGCGGTAAGTTATTAGCCATTTTTGTTTTGTGTTGTAATTTCTGCAATCTCAGTTTTATATACTTTTTTGGTTCAGTTACCTTGGTGTTCTTATTACACAACAAGACGAGTGGATCTGTGATTTTGACCCCCAGTCCTGCTGTTAGTGAAGTACTTTTGTGCATTTTTTGTTTCTGTGCTAAATATATTCAAGTGTCTTTATATATATTTTTTGCTTCAGTTACCCTTGATTTCTGTTTTATAAAGTTATCAAATATATAAAAGTTATTTTCTGTATTTTGGAATTGTACGGTGTTAAATTTGTATACTGTTCATTAGGTTTAGTTTTTTTATAGTATTTCAGTTTTCTGGTGCTTTCTAGAAAGTGTTGAAAGTTGGAAAGTTGAAACATTGTTACTAGTTTGCTTGAGGTTAACCTCAGGTCTTTTTTGCTGAAGGGGTTAACTTCAGGTTTTGTTTTAAAAAAAAATTGTAGTGACTTTTGATACAATGGCTAGGAGGAGAGCTTTCTGTAGAGGAGGCTGCTAGATACTGTATGCTGACCAGCTCAGAGGAAAGTGATTTTTTGATGCGACCCGAGTATTTACCCAGTGGATCAGAATCATCAGATTCTGACGAGCATGGCAGTAGTGACACCGTCACAGCCTTAGAGAGTAGTGGTTCCCTGATGATGAGGCTGGTCCTAGCACGTTGGTCCTATGGAGGTAGATGATGGGAGTGTTGCTGTGCTGCAGTTGGAGGAGAGCCTACGTGGAGGCCTCCCGCTAATTTTACCCCCCAAATCCTGATTTTTAGCAGTCCCTGGCGTGAAGGTGGACACAGAATTTTGAAGTGCTAGACTTCTTTCAGCTGTTTTGACGGACGCAATCCTACAGGATGTGGTCCACTATACTAATCTATTTGCCGAGCAGTATATTGCCACACACCAATTAGGTGAATATTCACGTGCTCGTGCATGGTATACCACCACATAGTAGAAATGAAAAACATTTTTTGCCCTCACTCTTCAATGGGTCTCGTAAAGAACAATACATTGGAAGGCTATTGGGATACCACCACTGTAATTTCCCTCCCCCTTTTTCAGCTGTAATGCCTAGAAACCGCTACAAATCTTATTGCGGTTTATGCATTTTAACGATAACACCCACAGCTGTTCCCCCCGGTGCACCCGGTCATGACAGGCTTATAAATTGAGGCCCTTATTGATAGCCTGTCTAAACACTTTGCAGAGGTTTACATCCTTCCCAGAATATCTGTATTGATGAGTCCCTTATGCTCTACAAAGGGCGCCTAATATTCCGTCAATAATGCCAAGTAAGCTTCTCGCTATGGCATCAAATTATATAAGCTCTGCGAAAGTAAGTACTGGGTTACACTAGCAAGTTTATGATATATGAGGGCAAGGACCTCACAGTTAGACCCCCCTGGTTGTCCACTGGATTTAACGGTCAGTGGCAAGATAGTCTGGGAGCTCATTTCTCCATTGCTGGGCCAAGGTTACCACTTATATGTGGATAAACTTTATACAAGTATTCCCTTGTTTAGATATCTTTATTCTTTGACACCCCAGCCTGTGGCACCAAAATCCTATTCGAAAAAGGGTTGCCCAAGGCTTTACGGATAAGACACTAAAAGCGTGGAGAGAATTTTGCTCTAAGAAGCGATGAGCTCCTGGCTATCAAGTTTTGGATACTAAGGTTGTATTTGCTGACCATCATCCACGATGAGTCGGTAAGAGTAGGGCACAGAAGTGGTGGTAGGCCCCCCAAAATTAGACCACTCTAAGCAAAGAATACAACAAGTACCATGGGTGGCGTTGACAAAACTGATCAGATCCAACACTACTACAACGCCACCAGAAAAACAAAGGCCTGGTACAATAAATTAGCCATTTATCTTTTGCAAACGGCCCTACATAATTTTGATATTGTTTACAAGGACAGTGGTACCAGAGCCTGTACTGTTCTATTATAAGTTCCAGCTGCAGCTTATTCCAGATATGTTGTTGGTAGTGTAGAGGTGGTCCCGGAGATGCCTAGTAATGATAATGTAGCTAGATTAGAGGAAAGCATTTTTAGAACCCATCCCACCCACGCCTAATAAGCAGCATCCCCAGAGAGGCTGCAAGGTTTGCCGTAAAATGGGACTAGCGAGATACAAGGTATTTTTGTCCAGTGCCCTAGCAAGCCTGCTTTATGTTGAAGCCCTGTTTGAGCGCTACCATACTTGGTGCACTTGAAGTTAGATAGGATAGGAGGCTCTCTGGATTGTGGGTGTCCTAGGCCCTTATTTGGCATGCTCCGGGGTTCATTTGCCTTTTTCAAATAGCTTTGTGGTTGGGACAGGTAAGGTCTCCTAGTTAAAATAGTTATTTACTGTAAAGGGGGCATAAGGTACAATGTGTTTTATTGTTCAGTAATGTTTGTACTAACTGCTAGTTTATTTTCCCAAGGATTTTTGAGGTTCCTGTAAAATACACCAGTAACAGGGTGATGCGTTATGGTGTATTTACAGTAAATGTATGAATGGTTCTATGTATTGCATTTACACACTGCTTTTATCTTTCAAGATGTGCGAAAAAAAAACTGGAGACGTAACAACTAAACTCTTTCGATCTGATGCTACAAAACTTTTCACAGCAAAAGCTCAATAGCCTAGTCTTGTGCTGGGGCAGAGCTTGTAGGTTAAGGGCGTTGTGGCAAATATGAAATAGAAAGTGAATTTATTATTCATCTTCGATCTGATGCTACAAAACTTTCACAGCAAAAGCTTCCATAGCCTTCACTAAAGCTATCAGTATTTTCTTAGTAATGCAATAGGCAACAACACAGAGGCAAAGAATCCAGCAAGGTAGGAAGATTTGAAACATATTTTCCAGGTTTTCCAGGCACCGGATCAAGTGCGAGTTTGTCTGCTAAAAGTTCGAAATACTACTTTGAAATGCGGCTACAAGATTGCATGTATGAACAAAGAAATGGCACGTTGTATAGAAAGGTAGTAGATTCCAAAAATATATAGTTTGGGTGGGGTATTTCTGAGTTGGGGGGGTTTACCGTGAAAATTCTGGAACATTGCTGTAATAAGCCACTGTGCCTTGTCTAATTTGTGACTAGTCGCTTCCACGGCCGGTGTGTAACCACACATATGGCATACCGTTTGATTCAGGACATTTAGGAGATTGATATTTGGTAAGTTTTTTTTACATTACAGGGGTTTTGGTGTGATTTTGTAACTTTGAAATGTATTTTCTATTTTTCCAGAAAATTGTGTAGAAATGCCAAATTCTACGAAGAACTGCGCCCACACCATTGATGGTATGAATGAACGAACTACAGCGTTACGTAGCTGAAGGTATGTAGATCTGAGAATATATAGTTTGCGGGGGATTTCCAAGTTAGAGGGGTGTTCAGTTTGAAAAAATCTGGGAAAATGTGTTATTGCTCACTGCGCATTGTTTTACTTTATGACTAGTCGCTTCCACGTCCGTGTGTGTAACCACACATATGGCATACCGTTTGATTCAGGACATTTAGGATGATGATATTTGGTAGTTTTTTTTACATTACATGGGGTTTTGGGTGATTTTGTAAATTTGAAATGTATTTTTCTATTTTTCCAGAAATTGTGTAGAAATGCCAAATTCTACGAAGAACTGCGCCCACACCATTGATGGTATGAATGAACGAAATACAGCGTTACGTACCTGAAGGTATGTAGATTTCAGGAAATGTGGGGGGGTAATTGGTTATCAGGGTGTTTTGTGGTAAAATCTGTGCAGACAGTTCAAATTCGGAGTTAGCTAAATATTTCGGTTTCTGAGCCATCATGCATTGTCTCACTTGTGCTTTTCGCTTCCACGTCCGAGTGTGTAACACACATATGGCATACCGTTTGATTCAGGACATTTGGGAGAGTATTATTTAGTAACTTTATTTTATATTACATGAGGTTTTGGCATGATTTTTACCTTTTTTTGTTCATTTTTCAGAAAAGTGCGAACTTCTATGAAGAACTGCACCCACACCATTGATGGTATGAATGAACAAACTACAGTGCTACATAGCGAAGGTGGTAGATTTCAGGAATATTAGTTTGTGAGGGGTATTTCTGAGTTATCAGGGTGTTTGTGGAAAAAAATGCAATACTGTTCAAATTTGGAGTTGGCTAAATTTTTGCTGTTCTGAGCCATCATGCATTGTCTCACTTTGTGGCTTTTCGCTTCCACGTCCGCGTGTGTAACCACACATATGGCATACCGTTTGATTCGGGCATTTGGAAGATGATATTTAGTAACTTTTTTTTACTTCCATGGGGTTTTGGCATGATTTTACCTTTTTGAATGTTGTTTGATGTTCATTTTTTTTGAAAATCTGGTAAAAGCGCAAACTTCTACGAAGAACTGCGCCCACACCATTGATGATAGAATGAACGAACTACAGCGTTACATAGATGAAGGTGTGTAGATTTCAGGAATATATAGTTGGGGGGGGTATTTCTGAGTTGGGGGGGTGTTTTGTGGAAAAACTGCAGACTGTTCAAATACAAAACTGGCAAATTTTTTTGCTGCTACTGACATGGCACTGGTCACGCTCTGGGTTAGTGGTAGCCAGTCTCTGGGTACACCCATGAATGTGGCATACCGTTTTATTCGGGAGGGGTTAGGCTTTCATATTTGAGATGGTTTGAACTTTCCTCCACAGTTTTTAGCTGAAATCGCATTTGATTTTGTCTCTGATTTTATAGTTGAGGAAAAAAAGGAAAATGTGAGAAAATAACTTACAATTGGACGAAGAGCTGCGCCCGGGTATCTGCTTTTGATCGAAACTTACCTCACTCGGAAAATGCGGGTGTGTGTAGTTTCTAAAAATATCTCACTTGTGGGATATTTTAGTTAATTTGGAAGATATTCTATGTTAACTGTCAGTAGTGGTTATACTTATTTTATTTGTGTGTAATATTCTTGAAGGCGCATTTTAGTTTGGGGGGGTCTCCTGTACAGGAAAAGTGGGGTACCTACATATATCTGGTATCGTTGTACTCGGGAGTATCTAGCTTTTAGGAACAGTGAGGTTTTTTGTGTGTAACCTTAAGATAACTATAAGTAAAAATGGGAAAAATCCATGAAAATTTGCAAAATTTTTCATTTTTTTTTTTACATATTTTACCCATAATTCCAGTAAATTTTCCAGAAAAGTTACAAAATTCTGTACATGTTAAAGTACACTGTGCTGAAAAAACAATGTATAATATTCCTGATTTACTGCAAGGTTTCCTAACTGAAAATTAGTCTTAAGCGATTAGGGCAAAATCCTGAAATTCTTCTGGCAGTTAATGCAAAAAAATGAAATCTCCTGGCAGTGAAAGGGTTAATGGTCGACAAAGTTGTGTTGTCAGCAAACACAGAAACCTTGCTGATAATACCCACTTCCAAATCATTAAAAAATAGATTAAATAGAAGCAGCCCCAACACAGAACCCTGTGGCACACCACTTAGCACTTTAGTCCATAATGATGAAGCCCCATTTACAACTACTCTCTGCATCTATTCATTAACCAATTTTCTATTGATACAACAATATGTGATAATAGTTTTTTGATTACAAAGCCTGAAATTGCTTTACTTTAGTCAATAGCCTGCAAAACTGTGAGCAATCCTAGTGCAGCAGAGGGCAGTTAGGGAACGTTAGGGGTTATATATATTGAAAACATGCAGCAAGACTGTCACAATCAATGCAGTTTAAATACAACCCAGTTGTAATTAGTGCAGCCCTGCTATTTACATTTATTATAAAATGATAAATATAGATATATATAAAATATATCTATATATATATATTATATATATATATACCCATACAATAAACTTAGTATAAAATAAAAAATGTGCTAACAAATGCAAATCAGTTTATTCCTGTGCTTAGCAGGAAATGATTTCTCTATTGCCCTAGAGCACTGCATAGCCAGGAAAAGCCAACTTGGATACCTCATTATACAGAAAATGAATGGTTGGATAATCCACTGAAATGGCGGCAACTAAGAGTTACATGCTATGTTACACTGGAACTCTTTAGTTGCCGCTATTCCATGGCAGGAGGCACCTAAGTAAAAAGACCTTTCAAATGCGGCAACAAAAATCAAAGTTTATTGTAAGCACATTTCTTAGGTAAAAGGTATAAAAGATCATCTATACTGAAACAATGTTATCTTTACATATCCAAACCGAACCATCTTCTGCTTTGTGCAGTTTTGTTATAACTGGAAGCAGACAGTAGTCATGCAAATCATGTAAATTTGCATGATGGGAAATTCCCTCTTCAATGTTGCCTCATTGAAATTACTGAGATGCTTGCCTCATAAAAAGCACTAAGGGCACGCAACCATGCAACGCAATCGCATGTGATTTCATTTGCATTTTCGCTGCGTTTGTGCATGCGTTTTTTCATTAACTATTGAAAAACACACGCGTGCGCGCGTTTTCAATGATATGAAAAAAATGCAAGCGCAAACGCAAAAAAAGCACAGCAGTGTGGCCTAGCCCTTAGGGAACAGTTAGAGCAGAAACATTTTTTATCAGGAAATGCTCCTAGTCTTCATTTCTGGGACTTTGAACAGGCACTACAGGAAAACTATAAGGAGCAGAGAAGTAAGGTAAGGATTTTTGAATACTACACAGTGGGGCCAGTAGTGGGTAAATTAAAATTTTTGGGGTGGACATGCTCTTAAATAATATACTTGTATATAATTAAGAGACAGAAGAAGAGCAATGAGTTAAAGGCTAGGCCCCACTACACCATTTGTGTGGGGCTGTGAACTGCTTTAGCGCAGCGCATGGGATCACATTTTGGTGCGCATCACATGTGCTGCGATAGGGATACATCAAAGGAAATGCAGCGTGCACAGGGTAGCGCACGTGAATCGCACAATGTTGCGATTTCGCTGTGAAGCTCCCTAATGGGCCTAGCCTAAGTCCAGTGGGTATCCTAGTTTCGAGTTTGAGATCCATTTGACCTCTGCTTTTTGAAGGGTATCTTACTCTAAAAAATCATATTTTCAAGTGTACAGCAAGATCCAAAACATTTTGAAGATTTGAAATCTTAGCTGTAGTGTCACTCCAGAAGCAGAATTATAATATGTGACCCATGGCTGAACTCTTTGCCTGCCAGCCAGCACACTTTCTGCAACATTTAAGAGATAAGCAGAGAAAAGAAAAGGGGGGGGGGGGAGGTGTGTAAGCACAGTAGGGTCTATGGTGAGGCTGTGCAGAACTTATAGTGTCGCAGACACTACAAGAAGCACGTGAGTAAGGGAGGGTGGGGGGAATTAGAAGTACTCACTAAACATTAATAATTTAATGACAAAGAAGCACAGATAAATATGCGAGAGTCCAGCATTTACTTGTCTCCAATTGTAGTTTCAGATAATGTTACGTAAGTTGTCTCAGTGGGTATAGTGACCCTTTAAAGCAGGGATAGGCAACCAGTAGATCTCCAGATGTTTGAAAACTACAACTCCAGCATACCCTTACTATAGAGTCCTTGTAGATAAAATGGGATAAGTGCCCTGCACGTTTGTTTTTTAGTTTGTGCTCTCTCCATTCTTTTCTGTTTTGTGCAATCTTGAGACTCAGCCAGAAGTCTGAAGATTGTGCACCGCACAAAAAACACAAAATGCCAGTGCTTGGTCAACTAGTTCTGTGTGGTTGACTAGCTCCAAGAAAATACGAAAAGCCCTTATTTGTACAACACAAAATAGAAAAATTGTCAGGGCACAGTTTGACCTTAAAGATCATTTTAAATAACAGGCGTTACCCATCATTGTTATTTAAAATATTTAAAGGCAAAAAACCACAGGCAACTTTCCTCATAATCGATATTTGTGTTATAAGAAAATTGTAGGCTGTATACCAGGTACGTGTTGCCGATTTGCAGCAGATGACAGACACCTATTAACTATCTGACCACAATGGAAGGTTGCTACTATGGGGCGCTGATAGTGACAATACATTTTTTTTTTAAAACCAACCAACCCACACTGATAGTTTGTCTACCACAGGTATGATAGTCATATCCAATGGGATCAGACAGGATTTTTTTTATTTTTTGTGTGTATCAGCTTGAGACAGAGGCCACACAGGCAGGGCAGTAGCATGTATGGCCACCACATTTAAATGCACTGCCATAGGTGTCTTATGGGCTAGTGTGGCCCTGGCCTTAGTCAGGGAAAAAGAAGGCTCTATATGATGTGCCTACAGGGTCCCTATCTCTAGGATCTATATAATGTATCCAGGGTCACTATCTCAAGGATCTCTATAATGTGCCCGAGGTGCCTATCTCTAGGATCTATATAATGTGCCCGGGGACCCTATATCTATGTGCCCAGGGTTCCTAACTCAGGATCTATATAATGTGCCCAGGGTTACCATCTGTAGGATCTATATAATGTACACCAGGGTACATATTCTAGGATCTATTAATGTACCCAGGGTTCCAATCTCTAGGATCTACTGTATATAATGTACCCAGGGGTCCTATCTATAGGATCTATATAATGTGCCTTAAGGGTTCCTATCTCAAGGATCTATATTATGTATCCAGGGTTCCTATATCTAGGATCTATATACTTTCCATCAGGGTCCCATATCTATAGGATCTAATAATGCACCGAGGCCCTATCTTATAGGATCTATATAATGCATCCAGGGTCCCTATCTATAGGATCTATATAATGTATCCAGGGTTCCTATCTATAGGATCTATATAATGTATCCAGGGTCCCTATCTATAGGATCTAGATAATGTACCCACGGTCACTATCTATAGGATCTATATAGTTAACCAGGGTCCCTATCTATATAGTGTATCCAGGGTGCCTATCTATAGGATCTATATAGTGTATCCAGGGGCCCGATCTATATAGTGTATCCAGGGTCCCTATCTATAGGATCTATATAGTGTGATCCAGGGTCCCTATCTATAGGATTTATATAATGTACCCAGGGTCCCAATCTATAGGATCTATATATGTACCAGGGTCCATCATAGACTATATAATGATCCAAGTCCCAATCTATAGGATCTATATAATGTATCCCAGGGTCCCAATCTATAGGATCTATATAATGTATCCAGGGGCCATCTATAGGATCTAATATGTATCAGGTCCCAATCTATAGGATCTATATAGTGTATCCAGGGTCCCAATCTATAGGATCTATATAATGTATCCAGGCTCCCAATCTATAGGATCTATATAATGTATCCAGGCTCCCAATCTATAGGATCTATATAATGTATCCAGGCTCCCAATCTATAGGATCTATATAATGTATCCAGGGCCCCTATCTATAGGATCTATATAATGTATCCAGGGCCCCTATCTATAGGATCTATATAATGTACCCAGCGTCCCAATCTATAGGATCTATATAATGTACCCAGGGTCCCTATCTATAGGATCATATAGTGTATCCAGGGTCCCTATCTATATAATGTATCCAGGGTCCAACTTATGGATCTCTATAATGTATCCAGGGTCCCGATCTATATAATGTATCAGGGTCCCGATCTATATAATGTATCCAGGGTCACTATTCAAGGATCTATATAATGTGCCCGAGGTGCCTACTCTAGGTCATATAATGTGCCCGGGACCCTATATCTATGTGCCCTGGGTTCCTATCTCTAGGATCTATATAATGTGCCCAGGGTTACCATCTGTAGGATCTATATAATGTACCCAGGGTACATATCTGTAGGATCTATATAATGTACCCAGGGTTCCAATCTCTAGGATCTACTGTATATAATCTACCCAGGGGTCCTATCTATAGGATCTATACATGTGCCTTAAGGGTTCCTATCTCAAGGATCTATATAATGTATCCAGGGTTTCCTATCTAGGATCATATACTTTCCCTTCAGGGTCCCTATTATAGGATCTATATAATGTATCCGGGTCCCTATCTATAGGATCATATAATGCATCCAGGGTCCTATCTATAGGATCATATAATGTATCCAGGGTTCCTATCTATAGGATCTATATAATGTATCCAGGGTCCCTATCTATAGGATCTATATAATGTACCCAGGGTTCCAATCTCTAGGATCTATATAGTGTACTCAGGTCTCTATCTAAAGGATCTAATAATGTACCCAGGGTCACTATCTATAGGATCTATATAGTGTATCCAGGGTCCCTTCTATATAGTGTATCCAGGGTGCCTATCTATAGGATCTACATAGTGTATCCAGGGGTCGATCTATATAGTTTATCCAGGGTCCCTATCTATAGGATCTATATGTGTATCCAGGGTCCCTATCATAGGATCTATATAATGTACCCAGGGTCCCAATCTATAGGATCTATATAATGTATCCAGGAACCAATCTATAGGATCTATATAATGTACCCAGGGTCCCTATCTATAGGATCTATATAATGTATCCAGGGTCCAATCTATAGGATCTATATAGGTGTATCCAGGGTCCCTATCTATAGGACTATATAGTGTATCCAGGGTCCCTATCTATAGAATCTATATAGTGTATCCAGGGTCCTATCTATAGAATCTATATAGTGATCCAGGGTCCCAATCTATAGGATCTATAATGTATCCAGGGTCCCAATCTATAGGATCTATATAATGTACCCAGCGTCCCAATCTATAGGATCTATATAATGTATCCCGGCTCCCAATCTATAGGATCTATATAATGTATCCAGGGCCCTATCTTAGGATCTATAATGTATCCGGGCCCCATCATAGGATCTATATAATGTACCCAGCGTCCCAATCTATAGGATTATATAATGTACCCAGGGTCCTTATCTATAGGATCTATATAGTGTATCCAGGGTCCCTATCTATATAATGTATCCATGGTCCCAATCTATAGGATCTATATAATGTATCCAGGGTCCCGACTAATAAATGTATCCAGGGTCACTATCTCAAGGATCTAATAATGTGCCCGAGGTGCCTATCTCTAGGATCTATATAATGTGCCGGAGACCCTATATCTATGTGCCCTGGGTTCCTATCTCTAGGATCTATATAATGTGCCCAGGGTACCATCTGTAGGATCTATATAATGTACCCAGGGTTCCAATCTCTAGGATCTACTGTATATAATGTACAAGGGGTCCTATCATAGGATCTATATAATGTGCCTAAGGGTTCCTATCTCAGGATCTATATAATGTATCCAGGGTTCCTATTTAGGTCTATATCTTTCCATTCAGGTCCTATCTATAGGATCTATATAATGATCCAGGGTCCCTATCTATAGGATCTATATAATGCATCCAGGGTCCCTATCTATAGGATCTATATAATGCATCCAGGGTCCCTATCTATAGGATCTATATAATGCATCCAGGGTCCCTATCTATAGGATCTATATAATGTATCCAGGGTTCCTATCTATAAGATCTATATAATGTATCCAGGGTTCCTATCTATAGGATCTATATAATGTATCCAGGGTCCCTATCTATAGGATCTATATAATGTATCCAGGGTCCCTATCTATAGGATCTATATAATGTACCCAGGGTTCCAATCTCTAGGATCTATATAGTGTACTCAGGTCCCTATCTATAGGATCTATATAATGTACCCAGGGTCACTATCTATAGGATCTATATAGTGTATCCAGGGTCCCTATCTATATGTGATCCAGGGTGCCATCTATAGGATCTACATAGTGTATCCAGGGGCCGATCTATATAGTGTATCCAGGGTCCCTATCTATATAGTGTATCCAGGGTGCTATCTATAGGATCTACATAGTGTATCCAGGGGCCCGATCTATATAGTGTACCAGGGTCCTATCTATAGGATCTATATAGTGTATCCAGGGTCCCTATCTATAGGATATATATAATGTACCCAGGGTCCCAATCTATAGGGTCTATATAATGTATCCAGGGAACCAATCTATAGGATCTATATAATGTACCCAGGGTCCCAATCTATAGGATCTATATAATGTACCCAGGGTCCCAATCTATAGGATCTATATAGTGTATCCAGGGTCCCAATCTATAGGATCCATATAGTGTATCAGGCCCCTATCTATAGGATCTATATAATGTACCCAGGGTCCCAATCTATAGGATCTATATAATGTATCCAGGGTCCCAATCTATAGGATCTATATTATGTATCAAGGGTCCCTATCTATATAATGTATCCATGGTCCCAATCTATAGGATCTATATAGTGTATCCAGGGTCCTATCTATAGAATCTATATAGGGTCAGGGTCCCTATTATAGAATCTATATAGTGTATCCAGGGTCCTATCTATAGAATCTATATAGTGTATCCAGGGTCCCTATCTATGAATCTATATAGTGTATCCAGGGTCCCTATATAGATCTATATAGTGTATCCAGGGTCCCTATCTATAGAATCTATATAGTGTATCCAGGGTCCCTATCTATAGAATCTATATAGTGTATCCAGGGTCCCTATCTATAGGATCTATATAATGTACCCAGGGTCCCAATCTATAGGATCTATATAATGTACCCAGGGTCCCAATCTATAGGATCTATATAATGTACCCAGGGTCCCAATCTATAGTATCTATATAATGTACCCAGGGTTCCTATCTATAGGATCTATATAAGTACCCAGGTTCCAATCTCTAGAATCATATAGGTACTCAGGGTCCCTATCTAGGATCTATATAGTGTACCGGGTCCCTATCTATAGGATCTATATAGTGGTTCCAGGGTCCCTATCTATAGGATCTATATAGTGTATCCAGGGTCCCCCTATCTAGGATCTATATAGTGTATCCAGGGTCCCTATCTATAGGATCTATATAATGTACCTAGGGTCCCTATCTATAGGATCTATATAGTGTATCCAGGGTCCCTATTATAGAATCTATAAGTGTATCCTGGGTCCCTCATCTATAGGATCTATATAATGTATCCAGGGGCCCGACTCTATAGGATCTATATAATGACCCAGGGTCCCAATCTATAGGATCATGTAATGTACCAGGGTCCCATCTATAGGATCTGAATAATGGATCCAGGGTCCCAAATATATAGGATCTATATAGTGTATCCAGGGTCCCAAACTATAGGATCTATAGTGTACCCAGGGTCCCAATCTATAGGATCTATATAATGTACCCAGGTCCCAATCTATAGGATATATTAATGTACCCAGGATCCCAATCATAGGATCTATTAATTGTACCCAGGAGT
>JAACNH010003957.1:0-26353 GCA_019447015.1 Hymenochirus boettgeri
TGGGTCCAGGGGTGTGTGAAACCAGTAGTGTTGGGTCCAGGGCAGTGTGAAACCAGAGGTGATGGGTCCAGGGGTGTGTGAAACCAGTAGTGATAGGTTCAGGTGTGTGTGAAACCAGTAGTAATAGGTTCAGGGGTGAGTGAAACCCAGAGTGATGGGTCCTGGTTTCGATTCAGAACTATCAGTTTTGAAAATCCACAGATCCAAAAAAAGGTGAGTTTTTAATGTATTGTAACCTTTAGAGATTATACTTTATTTCCATATAACCGCCATTCTAACTTGTTCCCATGTGAAACTTAAGGATATTATCTGTGTGCCTACACCAGTTTCCTCCAATTTAATTAGCCTAATCCAGGGTCCTGAGGGGTGTGTGAAACCAGAGGTGATGGGTTCAGGTGTGTGTGTGAAACCAGTAGTGTTGGGTCCAGTGGTGTGTGAAGCTAGTACTGTTGGTCCCTGGGTGTGTGAAACCAGTGGTGATGAGTCCAAGGGTGTGTGAAACCAAACCAAAAGTGATGGAGTGTGAAACCATATGATGGTTTTCGGGATTTGTGACACCAGCACTGATGGGTCCAGGGGTGTGTGAACCAATAGTGTTGGGTCCAGGGTGTGTGTGAACCAGTAATGTTGGGTCAGGTGTGTGTGAAACCAGTAGTGTTGGGTCCAGGGTGTGTTGAAACCAGAGGTGATGGGTCCAGGTGTGTTAAACCAGAGTGAGGGTCCAGGGTGTGTAGACCAGAGTGATGGGTCCAGGGGTGTGTGAAACCTGTAGTGATAGGTTCCGGGGTGTGTGAAACCAAGTTGATGGGTTGGGTCAAGGGGTGTGTGAAACCAGTAATGTTGGGTCCAGGTGTGTATGAAACCAGTAGTGTTGGGTCCAGGGTGTGTGAAACCAGAGTGATGGGTCCAGGGTGTGTGAAACCAGAGGTGATGGCTTGAGGGGTGTGTGAAACCAGTAGTGATGTGTCCAGAGGGTGTGTGAAACCAGTAATGATGTGTCCAGGGTGTGTGAAACCAGTAATGATGTGTCCAGGGGTATGTGAAACCAGTAGTGTTGGGCCCAGGGGTGTGTGAAACCAGTATGTTGGGTCCAGGGGTGTGAAACCAGAGTTAATGGGTCCAGTGGTGTGTGAAACCACAAGTGATGGTTCCAGGGGTGTGTGAAGCCAGTAATGTTGGGTCCAGGGGTGTGAACCAGTAGTGTTGGGTCCAGGGGTGGTTGAAAGCAGTATTGTTGGGTCCAGGGGTGTGTGAAACCAGAGGTGATGGGTTGAGGTGTGTGTGAAACCAGTAGTATTGGGTCAAGGGGTGTGTGAAACCAGTGGTGATGAGTCCAAGGGTGTGTGAAACCAAAAGTGATGAGTGTGAAACCAGTAGTGATGGGTTCAGGGATGTGTGACACCAGCACTGATGGGTCCAGGGGTGTGTGAAACCAATAGTGTTGGGTCCAGGGGTGTGTAAACCAGTAAT
Organism: Hymenochirus boettgeri; assembly: GCA_019447015.1. Classification (NCBI taxonomy): domain Eukaryota; kingdom Metazoa; phylum Chordata; class Amphibia; order Anura; family Pipidae; genus Hymenochirus; species Hymenochirus boettgeri. The sequence goes on from JAACNH010003957.1 coordinate 1,471, forward strand.
TTTGGGTCCAGGTGTGTGAAACCAGTAGTGTTGTGTCCGGGGTGTGTGAAACCAGAGGTGATGGGTCCCAGGTGTGTGAAACCAGAGGTGATGGGTCCAGGGTGTGTAGACCAGAGGTGATGGGTCCGGGGGTGTGTGACCCTGTAGTGATAGGTTCAGGGGTGTGTGAAACCAGAGTTGAGGGTTGGGTCAAGGGGTGTGTGAAACCAGTAATGTTGGGTCCAGGTGTGTATGAAACCAGTAGTGTTGGGTCCAGGGTGTGTGAAACCAGAGGTGATGGGTCCAGGGTGTGTGAAACCAGAGGTGATGGCTTGAGGTGTGTGTGAAACCAGTAGGTGATGTGTCCAGAGGTGTGTGAAACCAGTAATGATGTGTCCAGGGGGGTGTGAAACCAGTATGATGTGTCCAGGGTATGTGAAACCAGTATGTTGGCCCAGGGTGTGTGAAACCAGTAATGTTGGGTCCAGGGTGTGTGAAACCAGAGGTAATGGGTCCAGTGTGTGTGAACCACAAGTGATGGTTCCAGGGGTGTGTGAAGCCAGTAATGTTGGGTCCAGGGGTGTGTGAAACCAGTAGTGTTGGGTCCAGGGTGTGTGAAAGCAGTATGTTTGGGTCCGGGGTGTGTGAAACCAGAGGTGATGGGTTGAGGTGTGTGTGAAACCAGTAGTATTGGGTCAAGGGGTGTGTGAAACCAGTAGTGATGTGTCCAGAGGTGTGTGAAACCAGTAATGATGTTTCCAGGGGTGTGTGAAACCAGGAAAGTTGGGTCCAGGGGTGTGTGAAACCAGTAGTGTTTGGTCCAGGGGTGTGTGAAACCAGAGGTGATGGTTGGGGTGTGTGAAACCAGTAGTGTTGGGTCCAGGGGTGTGTGAAACCAGTAGTGTTGGGTCCAGGGTGTGGTGAAATCAGTAGTGTTGGGTCCCGGGGCAGTGTGAAACCAGAGGTGATGGGTCCAGGGGTGTGTGAAACCATAGTGATAGGTCAGGGGTGTGTGAAACCAGAGTTGATGGGTTTGGGTGTGTGTGAAACCAGCAGTGTTGGGTCCAGGGGTGTGTGAACCAGTATTGTTGGTCCAGGCAGTGTGAAACCAGAGGTGATGGGTCCAGGGGTGTGAAACCAGTAGTGATAGGTTCAGGGGTGTGTGAAACCAGTAGTGATAGGTTTAGGGGTGTGTGAAACCCGCAGTGATGGGTCCTGGTTTCGATTCAGAACTATCAGTTTTGAAAATCCACAGATCCAACAGAATTTTCAAAAACTGGAACATTTTGTGAACTGGATTTCAAAAGCGAAAATCGAATGTTACAAAACTGCAATTAAATCAAAGATTATGATTAAAAATTTAAAAAACTTACAATTCAATAAATTGACAACAATTAAGTTTGGATTTTTGAATCTTCAATGGTTTCCAAAGAATCACTGTCGGAAAAGCAATCTAGTTTTGTTCAGCTCTAGCAACCAGAAGCCAGGGGAGGATTGCTGAGCGGCAAATGACCCCCCCCCCCCCCCCGGGCTTGTCTCCAATGAAAATGTAAGCTGCCACAGAAGCTATTAGTAAGCTATTCCTTTTCAGACTGTCAGATTAATAGAAGCCCGCCAGTGTTATCAGCCCTCTAGATCATTAGCCAGTGTTTTAAAGCCCTCTAGTTCATTAGCCAGTGTTGTCAGCCCTCCAGTTTATTAGTTATTAATTTACCCCCACCCCCAGAGCTTACCTTTATTTCTTCAAATTTTCTAGCATCTGCAGCTCCGTCCCCACGAGATCTCCTGCTCCCTCCAGCTTCCTTGGCCTTCAAGGTAATTTTTCGGTAGCACATACATCATGTAGTAGTAGTATAGTGCATGGGATGAAGTAGTGACCATGAAAGGAAGGTAGAAAAAATATTACCTTCTATGAAAATTGCCCATACCCTCTTCAATCAGGGTTGCCAGACTGGGGCTGGAGCCCTTGCTGGTCTTGGGATTTGTCTCCTGCAGTTGGGACAATCCTGTTCTATCAGAAATTCTGGCAACCCAACTTTTCCTAGATGCCATCTGCACAAGACCTGTACCATAACAGGGAATGTGTATCACAATTTGATAATAACGGTATTGGTGGACGTGTTTCTAAAGAATGTGGGGCTTGTTTTAATAAATGATGCCAGTGAAATGTAATTAAGATTATAGACTCTTACTCGCATCTTGCTAATTCTTGGCAGCAGATTGCGCATTGCAGTAATTATTGGAAGTGTTTTGGGATTAATGAAGGGGAGTTGATTCAAACAGATTAATCAAGAGATTAACCTATTGACTGTTCATTTTATATCATTTTAATCGCTATAGTATGTGCTTTAGAAATGCAGATCTTCCTAATCTAGCAAATATCATGTTCACCAGAATAGCAACTGCATAGATCTTCCCTGTTCACTTATCTGCTCAACCCCCATCCTGTGGCCATTGGAAATAACTATTTGTGTAAAGAAAACATCACTCACTTCCCTTTAATCTCTATAAAGCACTTTACTAGAAAACAGTAAATGTCATACTTTCCCTTTAATCTTTTGAAAGACATTGGAAATGACACCTTTTCTCTGTAATCTCTGCATTATTAACATGGTAAATGGCACATTTTTCTTTTAATCTCTGGATTGAATAAAGAATTAAATAGTACACATCACCTTTATTCTCTGCATTGAAATAATTTTAAAGGGTATGCCCACCCTTAAAAATATTTTTTGATATGATTCCCCCTGTCCCCCCAGCCCCAACCGCTCTATTTGTATTCTTAAAAGTGCCCAAACTCTATTTACCTCCCTCTTCTCTTCTCTACCCGCGCTGCTGCCGGCCCTCTGCTTGCGAGAAAATGCAAGCAGAGGGGCGGTACCGGCAGTCGCGTCTGTGATTGGCTGAGCGGCAGCCAATCATGACGCGGCTGCTGGGAGTTCTTTGCAGCTGGGATAGAGGGAAGGTAAGTAGAGTTTGGGGCACTTTCTAAGAATACAAATAGAGCGGTTGGGGCTGGGGGGACAGGGGAATCTGTGTTACTTATATTATGTAATACCTGTGTATGTATTTTCTATGACTTTGTATAATATGTATTTTCCTGTATGTAATGTGTGACTATTTAACTGTAAAGCACCTCAAAGATGTTGGCGCTATAAAATCAATATAATAATAATAATAATTAAACTTGGCGCTATATATTCAATAATAAGTGTGTGCACTTATTTTTAATACTGTATAGTATCTATTGGCAAGGGATACATTTGCCAATGGATACAAGGCAATTAAAATCAAAGGTGCCAAAATAGGGAGGATGGGCAGGTCTTTGGCCATAGCCTGGCAAAATGGTACCCACTACCTGTCCCAGGAAATTAAAGACTTAGAATACTAACCACCTTCCTCCACCTTCTGGCAAGTCTTCACCCCCTCCTTCTGCTTAATTCTGATTGGCTTACCCCCATCCTGCTGTTCCATATGACCCTTCCTGTGCCAAGATGCTGTCTGGGCTTAATTTTCTTCAACTATTCGATATACTGCTACTTTACTCTTTGTGTTCTCAGATTTAAATTCAATTTGTTCTCAGAATTAAATTTGGATGAATGGACTTCAGATCTAAGTTAGTGACATGTTCAGAGACCTGTTTCAGATGTTTATTAAAAAGAATCAATACCCCTGTGAGTGACAAAGCATTGATAGCGATGTGATTCCCTTAAACGGTAATTTTAAATTGGAATGTGGTGACCTTCCCAGTCAATATAATGCAGACAACATCTCCCCATCTGAAGTTAAATGTTTGGAATTTTGCAAACTTGAAAGGATCAGCAGGTGAGCAGCATTTTTATCAATTGCTTTCTAGCAAGAGCTGTGGTGAGATGAAAGGGAAAATAGATAATGGTCTATTTGTTAATATAACTCCAGACGAAGATATTGGATTATACAGACCTATTTTTGAACTACTATGAAACCATCTGACAGCTTACAGTATATCTCCATACTGAACCAGCAGTCCTGATGTAGGTCGGTAGTGATGGACAAACTGTCCCAAGTTTATGCTTGTGAAGGTTCTCATTCATCCAGGTCATGGTATATCTGTTGTATTCAATTAGATCAACTGGACTTGAAGTTTAGTTCTTGAAGACGTTTCGCTAGTCATCCGACTGGCTTTCTCAATTTAGAATGACTTGTACAAGAATCTGTGGCAATTATGTACCCTGGAAAATCCCAATTAGCTATCACAGCCAGGTGTTAAGGGTGTGATTGGATAGTGGCTAAGAGTGTTTATAGGAACGCCCAGCGTAAGGTGTTTAAAACAGCATTGTACATGGCAGACAGTTGGTGTCGAACCCCCCCCACCTCTATTTAGGCTTGGTTTCTTTATTTTCACATAAATGGTCTCCTTTAAGAGAGGTGTTAAGGAGGCCATTTATGTGAAAATAAATAACATTTGACTCACACATACAGTTTGGTTGCCACAAAACAAGTTTTGTCACCAGAAAAGGCTACTTACCTTTAGTAATAAAATCTATTTTGGCCTAAACACCAATTGTGTTGCAGCAAGAACAGTATATATTTATGGTAACAAAATAGATTTTTGCTTTTCTCTCACAAAATGAACTAGGGCACAACAGTGTTAACTGTTTGTCCCAATTTCATTCTGTATAGAAAAAATTACATCTTGGTGCCAAAAAATCAATTTTGCTACCATAAATTTACTGTACATATTTTATGACAAACAAATGTATTAGGGGAAAAGATAAAATTTAGATGCAGAAAACAACATTTTGCAGACCCACCAGCCAGCGCAATGAAATCTGTTGGTTCAGACATTCTACCCATAGCTTTAGCTTTGTTAAAGTTACACCATACAAGGATTGCTACACAATTATCCCTGGAGTTACACATAGAGTTCAGACAATAATTTTAGTGGGAAAACATCCCATCAATCACCAATCCAGTTTCTCTGTTTCAGTGTATAATATAATTTGTATGCTGTAGTAAATTCAATGCACACAACATAAAATATTTATATCTATAAAATATAATAAGGGACATTATTTTTTGCCCCAAGAAAAACTTTTACAACCTCCGTAGATCCTTTTTTAATTTTATTCTACATTTCATTATTTGTCCAGTATAGTTGGGTTATCTAATGTATATTCCGTATACTTAAAGGATAAAATATAGAGCCTTTCTCAGACAGCAGGATACAAACTCTTTGTTGTTTTCAATAATGTTGTGAAAGAAGTCACCTTGTTCGGTGATTTAGTTGAAGACATTAACCAGTAAATACATTTGTCATAAAGGGAACTAGAACATGGAAAATAAATTAAATGTGAATAGTCATTGAATGGGAAACCAAATGATATCACTTACAGACAATATAAGCGTATTAAATTGTGTTAAAACATAAAACAATTGAACACTACTGATGTACAAATAGGTCTTACTGTTCCTTCATATTGTTTACTGATTATTTTTTTCTTTGTATTCTAAATGATAAGGAAAAAAACAATTCCATTTAGGTTTCCCAGCAGCCTTCTTTGTAACTGTGACCAAAATTTGAGATTTGAGACATGCCTTTACTTTTATGAACCCTATTTTCCAGTTAATGTTTGGTTGTTGAATGTGTATCACACCAATCTAACTATGCAACCTCTCTATCTTTTAGTGTGCATTAAGGAAAATGCATACAAGTGCCCTTTACTGAAAAATAATTCTTTCATCACCTTTCAAATGAACATAGGATGATCTCAAACTTCTCTGGATCTTAAGTTATAGACTTGTAAATTACACTTTCCAGACTGGCCTGTCTCTGCGTCTTTGTGCAGGCATGTGTTATAAGCTGTTTCATAAGCCCCACCACCCAAAAACAATTTTTTCTGAAGCTAATTACAGACCTGCAATCATTCTCTGTCAATTCCGGTTCCTGCGGGCACCTTAAGGAGAGAAAAAAAAATATTTTAAGGCTTATGGCTAGCTTTAAAATTATTCAGGGGCAGGCCTTATGGTGCAGCTGATGATGTGCTGTCCCAGCAGTGGGCATGCTCCAACATTAAAAACTTGGAACAGACCACAAGTCCTGGTGATGCCGCAGCTTACATTGCTACCAGAAAAAAATACCCTTTATGCTGCTAATAATTTGAATAGACTGCAGCTAAAAACATGATCCTGGAGTCATTTTAAAGGAAGGCAGTTCCCCTTTTACATACTGTAGTAGTCATGTTTTATTTGTGATATCCCCATAAACATTATTTGAGTCCTGCTGTGGCCCAAACACACACACAATCCTTCTTTTATATGGAAAGTTGGTAACTTGGCAGGACACTTTCAAGAGGATATAGATCCATTTGCCAATAGTCTCTTTTGTGAGTTTATTATAATGTTTGGACATTAGGAGGCATTATCTTTGCCAATTCATTGAATGATCACCTTTTTGAATTATTTACCATTATCAGTATTTATATGAGAAACAAACAATCTATTTCTCACTGTGAAAAACATTACTAATGCTATAAAAATGTCGGAAAAGTGCACGAAAACATGATCAACAAGCCGGGGAAAATGTGATCACAAATATTCAACTGAAAAATACAAATAAAAATGAAAAAAGGTATTTAAAAACTAAAAGATGCAAAAAGGCAAAGAGAAAACTAAAAGATCTGCAGAATCTATTTGGACAAATCACCATAATGAATCCTATTCAAAATAGAAGAAAGTTGACAAACACATACCACTAGAAGATTCAATCATTTAAATATAAGGCCAGAGATTAAATATGAAAAAAATTACTTCTTAGAACAATAATATGGTTAAAAAACTGAAAATTCGAAAACATAATAAAAGTAAACAAACCTTCAAAATGATAAAAGTTTAAAATGGGAATATTATTAATTATAATATTGTGACTTGAACAGAGTGATGCTATACTGGCCATTTCAAAAGCTGTACCCTGTAACACACAGAATCCTCTTGATTTCGGTGGTAGGCAATTGTAGTCCTGCTAACTCATATATCAGCCCAGCCTGCAAGGGAATTGGACTTTCTATGGGTTTGTGTATTGGAGTTTTTATGGGTCTGTGTATTGGACTTTCTATGGGGCTGTGTATTGGACTTTCTATGGGGCTATGAATTGGACTTTCTATGGGGCTGTGTAGGGGCTTCCTATGGGGATGTGTATGGTATTTTCTATGGGGCTGTGTATTGGACTTTCTATAGGGCTGTGTATTGGACTTTCTATGGGGCTATGAATTGGACTTTCTATGGGGCTGTGTATTGGACTTTCTATGGGGCTGTGTATGGGACTTCTATGGGGCTGTGTATGGGACTTTCTATGGGGCTATGTATGAATTTTCTTTTGAGCTGTGTATTGGACTTTCTATGGGGCTGTGTTGGGAATTTCTATCAGGCTGTGTATGGGACTTTCTATGGGCTGTGCATGGGACTTTTATGGGCTGTGTATGGGACTTTCTATGGGGATGTATATGGGACTTTCTATGGGGCTATGTATGGGACTTTCTTTTGAGCTGTGTATTGGACTTTCTATGGGCTGTGTTGGAAATTTCTATCAGGCTGTGTATGGGACTTTCTATGGGGCTGTGCATGGGACTTTTTATGGGCGTGTGTATGGGACTTTCTATGGGGATGTATATGGGACTTTCTATGGGGCTGTGTATAGACGCTCTATGGGGCTGTGTATGGGACACTCTATGGGGCTGTCCATGGGACTTTCTATGGGGCTGTATATGGACTTTCTATGGGGCTTTGTATGGGACTTTCTATGGGGCTGTGTATGGACTTTCTATGGGGCTGTGTATGGGACTTTCTATGGGGCTGTGTATGTTACTTCTATGGGGCTGTGTATTGGACTTTCTGTGGGGCGTGTTATTGGACTTTCTATTGGGCTGTGTATTGGGCTTCCTATGGGGATGTGTATTGGATTTTCTATGGGGCTGTGTATTGGACTTTCTATAGGGCTGTGTATGGGACTTTCTATGGGCTGTGTATGGGGCGTTCTATGGGGCTGTGTATTGGACTTTCTATGGGGCTGTGTATGGGACGTTCTATCTATGGGGCTGTTTATGACTTTCTATGGGGCTGTATATGGGACGTTCTATAGGGCTGTGTATGGGACTTTCTATGGGGCTGTATATGGACTTTCTATGGGGCTGTGTAGGACTTTCTATGGGACTGTGTATGGGAATTTCTATAGGGCTGTGTATGGGACTTTCTATGGGGCTGTATATGGGACTTTCTATTGGCTGTATATTGGACTTCTATGGGGCTGTGTATGGGGCTATGTATGGAAAAATTGGAAATTTCTATGGGGCTGTGTATGAGGCTTTCTATTGGACTGTCTGTGCAAATATCTATTGGGCTGTCTATGGGAAAAACAAGACTTGGCTTATTCTCAAGTCATCAGTTTTACTCGTTTTCAGGTAAAGATAACCACCTCGGCTTATACACGATTCGGCTTATATACGGTAAGTTTTTGTTTTTTACACCACCCGAAATTTAAAAACATAAACAATTTCCTTAGCCATGGCGATATTTTGTGGCTACTTTTAATGCATCTAAACACTTCTATAAATAATACCATACTTTTTTTTAGCCAATTTAACGCTGTGTTTTTTTGAGAATTGTGGCGAGAAGACTTTTCAATGCCTAAAAAATTGCATCAATGAAAATTTGGCTATAACCATGCTTAAATCACGGTGAAAATGCCACATATCTTGCCCTTAGAAATATGCCCTATATTTATTGTGGGGAAAAATAATTGTGCTATTATTAATAGAAACTTTATGTTGATATTTCCCATTTCAAATATCACATAGTCCGTATTTAGTTCTCACAGTCGGCGTATACAATTTTACTTATAAGGATTAGAACGTAGCATCTGTAATAACATAAATTCCTAATACAATCTCTATAAATAGCTGCCCAACTTGGGAATTTAAAAAAAACCAGAAGGTTGTTATAGAATGGCAGAACTACCCAGTCTACACCATTCACTCTAGGGACCCCATACACACATCAGCTGGAAAGAATTTATTTTACATTCCTTGTAAGTAAAAAAAAAAAAACTTTGATTGCTCTGTAAAATTGATATATTCTGGTACCTTTGCATCCTTAGTACTACACAGTAGTAGACCAATCCAAGAGCAGTTACCAAGCAATGTCCAATAATAACACTTTCTTTTTATGCTCTAATAGCTCAAATACAGAAATTACATTAATCCCTTAAACCATTAAACACTTTTTATGTTTCTCTTTTTCCAGACAGTCCATTCTTACAACAGTAATAATATCTGTAACTTCCTCCAGAAGATCATTGTGCAGTTGGCTTACTGTAAAAAATACTCTACTGCTTCTTGAGATGAAACTTCTTTACTTTTAATCTCATGGATCCCTTGTGTCCTTAGGGAAGATCTATTTACATTTTTCCAAAATGACTTTACATTTGTGCTGTTTCCATGGAACACAGGGCAGAGCATTTGATATCCCAAGACACATGATTTAGAGACTTAATAAAAAAAACTTTTAAAAAAAAGACAAAATCTTAATGCATCAAATAATAGAGACTTTAAATTAAAAGAAAGTTGGCTGTAGGAGCTAACTGAATAAATTATATTAATTATAAGTATATGCATTTAATGTAGCAGAGTTCCTCTGCAGGAACAAGACCAACCTTCCATGTTGTAGTATGCCCCAACTCGACCCTTTATTGCAGGTCTAAAGCTGGGTACACACAGTAACGATAAAGCCCCGATACTGTTGAATCCAACGGTATCGGGGCTTTATCGTTATGTGTGTACCTTCGTTTCCCGAACAAGCCACTGCCACCAAATGATCGGACGGCCGAACACTCATTCGGGAAAGACTGAAAATTTCCACGGCTGCGCTGGACTCCCTATAGAGGAGTCTAGTGCGGCCGATGGAACACACAGTCCCGAGCGTTCTCCCTATGATGTTCATGGGAAGAACACTCGGGACTGTGTGTATGAAGATCTTTGAAAGATGACAGACAGGATCTTGCAGATCCTGTCTGTCGTCTCTCAGAAATCTGTACTGTGTGTACCTAGATTTATGCCTTTGATTTTAAGCATTGTATAGAAGGTCTCTTCTCTCTTTTTTAAAAGTTATACTAATCCAATGCAAGTTCAGGGAGACAACCTATCCCAAGAAAATGCAGGGGGTGTCCAAATAAATTACCCCAGGTGATAGTTAGGACTTTTCATACTGGGTTATATTGATGTGGTTAGAAGGCTTTTCTAAAAGTGTAACTAAAACCCCTATGTTTATAAAGATAGATAGATAGAACGTAGATAGATAGATAGATAGATAGATAGATGATAGATAGATAGATAGATAGATAGATAGAATAGATGATAGATAGATAGATAGATAGATAGATATCCACCATAGTAACATGTAGAGCACTCTCAGGACTTGTTGAAAAAATCTTTAACTTTTATTCCATAGCACAGCAAACAGATAGCGACGTTTCGGTCTTTGTCTCAGACCTTTCTCAAGCCATAGTTCTGCAGGTGCAAACAACCCACTCATATAACATATACCCTCCCCCAATAGACATCATAGATTCAGGGAAAAACATATTAACCATTCACATACAGGTGCATATTCAAAAAACAGGTGCCTTGTCATTAACAGCATATGATAGTAGTAAAAAGCTTATAATAATAGTAAACTCATACACAACATGACCTTTCCCTAAAGTGCATATGATCCACACAGTAAGTACATATTAAAGTGCATATTGTAGCATTCTATATGCTCCATTACCAACCTCAAAACCTATTGCAAAAAGTGCTAAAAGACGCACATAAAGTGCATGTTTCTGATATCCGTGCTAACAATATAAAGTGCCATGTCAGTGTCTACATAAGTACATTTCTCTAAAAAGTGCATACAATGTATAATATAAAGCTAAGTCAAAACCCATGTGAAGTTAAATCTTTCTTATCAAATCACAACTTGCATCACCACTTGTACATAATGTTATAGATAAATAAATAAGATCCTCAGACCTAGCCTATAAACGATAGCCATAAAAGTTAATAATTATTAATTTTGATGATAATACTACCTATCCCGGGATATGTTTACAGATCTGTAGATCTAAAGGGTAGACTAGTGGAACAATGCATGGCCCTTATTCATGCTCTAGTATTCAAAAAACATTTAAATAAACATTGATCATTCAATCCATTTGGTTTCACAGTATTGAGGTTTTAATCCAGAAAACCTCACTTTGCAAAAGAATCTTTGATCTGTCCCTCCTCTATGTAGGGGCGGCACATGATCTATGCTATAATTCCAGCTCCAATGGAGTGTCCCCTTTCCAAAAATGTTTGGCAACCGGTTTCACAGAGCGGTTTATCCCTGTATGCGACCTTAATGTCCGATCTGTTCCATCCATGCTGTTTTTAGCATTAAGTCAGTTTTTCCTACATAAATAGTTTGCACGGGCACCATAATAGATAAATCACGAATGTAGTGGTGCATGTAATGAAATGGCGGATATGGTATTTTTTATCTCCATGGGGATGTTGGAAAGAAGGGTTAGGCACCATGTTTTTACATGTGATGCAATTTTTGCATTTGAAGCATCCATTGGGTTTCTTTGTTAACCATGATGTATCTCTGCGGTAACTCTTTAATGGATCTGTATTGACCAATAGGTCCTTAAGTTCTTCCCTTTCCTAATCCTATATAGGTTTGATTGGTAATTTATTTTTTAATTTATTATCAGATCTCAGTATATTCCAATTCTTAGTAGACTTTGTTTTATTGAAGTTCCCATATTGGAGAATGTGGTTGAACATACAAATTGTTTCTCTCTTGTACCTAGATCTTTGTCTTTATTCTGCATTTTAACCCTTTCTTTTGCTTTTGTTAACGCCTGTTGTAAAATGTGTCTTGAATATCCCCTTTGACGAAAACGTATTTCCATTTCCTTAATTTGTACTTCCATTTGTACTGGGTCCGAATTGTTCCTAATGACTCTCAAAAATTGCGAAATTGGTAATGACTGTTTGAGAGAATGCGGATGATGGCTCTGAAAATGTATAAACGTTGCGGTCAGTATCTTTACGATAAAGAGTGTATTGTAATTAGATGTGTCTCTTTAATCAATAAGTCCAAAAATTCTATTTGATCCATACTGACCTTGTGGGTGAATCTTATTGTACCTTCCAAGATGTTGAGTTTCTGTATCATTGTTATCAATGACTCCCTTGAGCCTTTCCAGATAAGGAACTGTCATCGATGTATCTACAATAAAAATTAAATTTCTTGCATATTGTTGTACAATGTGTTTCATTCATATTGATACATAAAGATGCTGTCATAGGCCGGTGCATGGCCGCGCCCATGGCAGTCCCAGTCTTTTGCATGTATAGTCGTCCTCGAATCTGAAAAAATTATATTTCAATGCAATCTTGAGAATAAAACTTTGATATCGTTCTGACCCACAATTATTAGTATTCAACATGCTCTGTACCGCTTCTAATCCCAGATCATGGGATATTAGTGTATAGGCTTGAGATGTCCAAGGATGCTAACCAAATTTCTGTTTTTTCTGGAATATCTATTTGGCCTATTCTTTCCAAAAAATGTGCTGTATCTTTCACATATGTATCAGTTTTTTGGATAATTGGCTGTAGTATAGTGTCCAGAAATTTTACCAACTGGCTCCAACAGACTCCCCTTTGAGATATAATTGGACGTCCAGGGGGAGCATCCAGGATTTATGAATTTTGGGTATAGTATATAGGATGGGGCATTTGGGGTGTGTCTGCATGAGAAATAATCCCAACTCTTCCTTAATGATTCCCTCTGTGATAGCGCCATTGACCACACAATTAATTTGCTGTTGCACCTCCTTTGTAGGGTTAGATTTTAATTTAACATAACTGTTTGGTCGTTTAGCTGAGTAAAAATTTCACCGCGGTACTTTTCATAATCCATCACCACTATGCCCCCACCCTTATCAGCTGGTCTTATAACAATATTCACATCTTCTCTCAGTGACTGTAATGCTTCCCCATTCCAATTTAGAGAAATTACTTTAAATGGCTTACCTTGGCGACTTCTTTCGCATATGTCCGCCTGTACCGTATTGTAAAAACTCTTGATTGCAGCATTATTAGTCACTGGGTCAAATACACTCTTTAACCTGCATGAATAAGAAGGAACATGCTACCATCCACATCAAACATATCCTTTAAAGAAGAGTCTATTAACCTTATATAAGTCATTTCCCATTGAAAGTTGTTAAATTTAGTAGTGGGTACATACGTTAGTCCTTTTTGAAGTATATTGATCTCCATATCCATCAATTGCCTTTGTGATAGATTAAATATTGGAATTATTGCCTGTTTTTTCAAGCGGCTTCCTATACCCCCCCTCTTCTGGTGGGCCGTTCTTTTTCCTTTGCTCCGAAGCATGCGATCCTCCCCATCCAGCCACCCCTAAAAAAGACACCGTGTTGCTCTGTGATCCTCCAGTGGTCTCCTTGTACTTCTGTCGCTGAGGTGGGACATCCCATGTATTCCCTTCACTATTTGTGCTCTGCCCGCGTATGAGGTATCCTCCCTTCCGTCTGTCACTTCCGGTCCCGAAGTCTCGCGGGACTTGCTTGTGTCACGGTTCCAGTCTATGGTATCGCTGTAGATAGATAGATAGATAGATAGTTAGGTAGGTAGGTAGATAGATAGATGCTAGATACAGTTGATAGATGATGATAGATAGATAGATAGATAGATAGTATAGATAGATAATGATGATAGATAGACAGGTAGGTAGGTAGGTAGATAGATAGATAGATAGATAACTAGCTTGAGAAAGGTCTAAGACACAGACCGAAACGTTGCTATCTGTTTTGTTGCACATATAATAAAAGTTGAACTTCTGCACAGTCCTGTGAGTGCTCTGCAGCTTATCTCAAGTTAGATAATAGATAGATAGATGATATAGAGATAGGTATAGTAGATAGATAGATATGATTTTAAGGATAGATAGATAGATAGTTGTGATTTTAGTAAAGTTGGTGGGTTTTTTTTTCCTACTACCCTTCCAGACCTACCTTTGTTCTTGAATCTTGCTGGCCTTCCTCCTCCACTGTAATCTCGTTCTAAGCCCTTACCCTTACCCAGTTGTACAGAGAATGCATGCATGACGTCAATGCGTGTGCGCTTCCTGGTGACATTGCCGCAAGCGCGTGTCTCTGTGACATCATTAAACAATGTCTGATTAAGACAGATTGGTGCAATGATGGCACATAGCCACAGCATTTGTGTAATCTCAAGGGGCAGGGCTTGGAACATGATTACAATGGAGAAGAATAGGTTTATAGCGTATTTATTTTCTTTTGAATTATTGTTAGTTTACAGCCACCATAAAACCCTGCCCAAAACCTTACATTCTAAGTGTAGTCATATATTTAACTATACACAACACTTAGTACTCAATCACACACATAATCCATCAATAGGACATTGTACCAACTTGTAAATGTAGCCAAGGGTAGGTTTTAACCCAGGACTCTATGTACTAAGCCACCAAAATATAGTGGTTAAAAGAGATTTGGATGTTTGAGGCAATAAGGTGGTGGACCAAAACGATATTACACTGGGTCCCCATACATCTCCATCAACATGATTGGAATTTCACAGCATTGTTTTGCTTACCACAGCAACCAATGATCACACTAAACTTCGTTCACACGGAGGGAAACATACAAGGAAGACATCAACCTTACTCAAACCTAAAGCATATTTATAAGAGTGCTATTACCTTTTGCCATGATAAATAGTAGTGCAAAAGAAAAAAACACAAGGCAAAAAATAACGGAACTTATTAAAATAGCAGATCGGGGCATAGCAATGTTAATTAGCTAGATTAAAAATAGTTATTAAAATAAATGTTAAACACTCATAAGACATTTCTGTTCTAATTTAAATAGTCTAACTTCTCCCGGTGAATTTTAGCAAAATGTAAGTAAAATAGTTTAACATCCGCAGGGCACTTATAAGGCACAATGTTAATAGGGAAACATACAGTGACACTACTATTTTAGCAATAGTAAAGTAATGACCTTTTAACACCAGCTAATAGCTATCAGGATTTACCCACGGTCACAAATCCGAAATTGAATTCAGGCAGAGAGACTTGCCCAGAGTGAATCAGTTCTGGGTACCGTAAATTTCCCTGAAGGTTCTCCCACTGCATAGAAAATGCTGGCAAGTATGAATGTCACGTGACAACCTAAGGGCTCATATTTCTGGACACCTCCCCGTTTAAGTCCATTTCTGCAATCATTTTACTATACCCTGATAGAGATAGCCGAAACTCACCAGATCTCGGGAAAATCCCAAGATATGAAAATCCGAAAACGGAATGAATTTTCGATTATTATCGGAGACCACTTTCGAGTTACCAATCGTATTTTCAAACGTTCAATAATTAAAGAATATAGGCTTCCAAAGTCCCGAAATCTGGACGATCCGTCAGGATTCAGATGGATCATTCAGATTCCGGAACCGAGATCCCATCTCTGGATCCCATCTCTATCCCCTGAATACAATTCTCACAGTAGCCTGCATGCAAAGAGTCTGAGACCCAATAATAATAACATAATGTATAATTCAATATCTTGTTAATCATACTGTAGATACAGAAGTGTAATCCCTGTGAGGTAAAATGTATTGACACTTCACCCCTAGTTCAAGGGTATATTGACCTCACTTAATTAGCTCATTTATTCCATCTCTCTGATGCCTGTCTTAGGCCTCATTATTAAAATGGACATTAAGAAAATGAACACAATCATCTCAATCCCTCCAATACTGACTATACAGATAAGAAGCCATCACCACCACCCTTAAGTAAAGGAAAGCAGTTCATTATTGCTTCAGGCTATAAACATAAAAGAAGTTTTTTGATGCATTGCATATCATGGCAGCCCCTTGCTAATTATTCCCTTCATTTAAGACTGAAACATAAAAGGACAGTTTCTTAGCTGTAGCCTTCATAATTAGGGTGTATCTGTGGTGTTTTCTTTCATCTTAGAGACCAAGAACCAATTAATTTTAAATAATAAGAATGGAAAATTAACTAATTGACAACATGGCCATTTCAAGCTATTTAAAATATTCAGCATGGAATAGTATAGTGCAAAATACCAAATATTTCAACCCTTCCCATCTGTGTACAGTCAATAAGAGTATTGTAAAAACACTAAAGGGAAAGACTGGTCAATTGTCATTTACCTGCCCCCCAACCCTAACTGATATAGTTTGGCACTTTATATACCTGCTTAACTAATCAGATATCTGAGATAATAACTATCAGAGTAAGTTGGCCCCTCCCTCCATTCAGTCAATCAAGCCGTGACTGCTGAACTCACAGTCAATGATTGACTGCTGTCTCACCTGCTGCCTCTATGCACATGCTCAAGCATATAAAAAGCTCTTTAAGCAAAGGAAGGAGGCAGATACCTTTGCCAGAAAGGGATAGAACTTATCATTAATATATCTGTTTTCAAATGCATGTAATAAACTGGTAAGAGTGGACATGTCCCTTTAAACATGTAGCCATTATTTGTGTATTTGTTGAGTACTGCATCAAACAGAGACCAATAAAATGCTGTTATTTTTTAAAATAATTTCCATTTTCATGTCTTAATTGAACTGTCTCTATGTTCTGTTATTTTTAGAATTTAATAAAGAGGCGTCATTATCTCAATTTCATTTTTTATATTGGAGTAATATTTTTCTGTCCACTTACTTGTCTAAAAATAATTAGAGGGATTGAAAGTTGAAATACAACATGCAGGTGTATTATCATTATAAACACGCACTCCTTGTTTTAATATTCCTTATTATATACACGTGTTTAATATTTTTTTTTTTCTATTAAATGATAATTATTCATAGGCATATTTATAAAAATATAAACCTACCATAGCACAGTTTTTTCTAGTTGTTTCTTGAAAGGCATGTTCGCCCCTGACAAACATTTACAGCACAACCTGAACCCCCAAACCCTACTCTAACAATACTTACATTACTCCTTTGATGTGTTTGGGCACGTACTTCGCCCTTAATAATAGTTGCCCAAAAACGCGTCAGGGGAGTACCTGCCGTTTGTTAATTATGTTTTAACCTGATGAAGATAAAGCATTTTGATTTTTAGAAAATTTGCTGTGATAGCTGTTTCTTCTCCGGAGTGTGCCAAGCCCTTTAGCATTTTTAGCACAGAGTGGATGGAACCAAGCAAGGTTTGGGGCAGCTGCACCTGGACAACGACAGGAAATGGGAAGTGGATACTAGAAGCTTGATCGGGTGCAAATAGTGTTTAGAAGAATCTTGGATTCCAAAACAGGAATCGGGTGAAGTTTGTTTTTTTATATGGGACTCTGACACTGCACCTATTTTAAAAGTTTTAAAACTCTAATGTTCCGATGCCACCATATGGGTGTTTGTTTACCTATTTTATATAGATATATCATACATACACTATATATGATATATACATGAAGAGGCTGATGCTAACTGTATGCATTGTACCATATCTCACAAATACATGAAGGGGCTGATGCTAACTGTATGCATTGTACCATATATACACAAATGCATGAAGGGGCTGACGCTAACTGTATAGCATTGTACCATATATCACTAATGCATGAAGAGGCTGATGCTAACTGTATGCATTATCCATATATACACTAAATACATGATGGGGCTGATGCTAACTGTGTGCATTATACATATATCACTAAATACATAAGAGGGGCTGATGCTAACTGTAGCTCATATCATACCAGATTACACCAAATCATGGAGGGGAGAATGCTAACTGTATGCATTGTACCATATATACACTAAAATATATAAAGGGGCTGATGCTAACTGTATGAATTAATACCATATATACACTAACCAATTCCAAAAATTTGATTTCACCGTGTCATGTACTGTGTATAAGGCTCTTAAACAAAATTTCCATTGTAGAACTCCCATTCAAATATATAGGTGTATGTGTATGTGTGACCGTTAGAGAACGAGTGTCCTCTGCTGCTGTGCACTACTAAACCAGCTTGCAACACAGCAGAGGAGGTGTGAGCATCAATAGGGATCAGGGTTTTTGTAAGTAGAATTCCTGAGCATCTTTGAAAGGTAAGAAAATGGGGTTATGAAATGAGGCAAAAATTTTCTTAGGAGGGTGGACAGTTTTGGCTGTGATGCTCTGAACTGCACCAAATATTTTTTAGTTTATAAGTCGGTTGGGGGGGGTCCATCAAAATCTTGCTATGGGGGCCTTGTGATTTCTAGCTATGGCCCCTGGTTCTACATTTTCTATTCATTATCAGAAAAATCCTTTGATTTTAATTCCCTTTGTCATTGCGCTGCCTGAGTGAGCTGCTATTTTAACTCTTGAATAGTCAGTCTGGTAGGTGGATTTTCGTACCATCATATAGAAATTCCCAGAAGAGAGAAGCAGGAGTGGGTGCCCCGATGGAGTCATTTTAAGCATCACAAACTAGAAATCCATGAACATGTTTATTTGAACTTAGTGAAGTGGTTTGAAATACAAAATTAATTAACCTTTTTTTTAATCTTCTCAATTGAAAAAAAAAACCTCCAAAATACAAGTGATTTGATTGTAATGTACAAACAGCTCGACTTTTGTAAACTATTTGAAGAGCTCTAGCCTTCCCTACACTATAGATGCAATTGGATATTAAATGTCTATCACATTGCAGCCATTTCAATTTCAATTTATTCAAGCTAATCAAAACAACAGGGAGAAAGCTATGGCGAAGCAATTCACTTACCTATGTATAACAAGTCTAGACTTGTCAGAAATATTATGTTTATTGAATAATTACGTGTTCTTTGTTACAGATTGAATTGAACATATTGAATCTTTGCTGCTGTAGAAAAGCAAATGTCATATTAGGGAGGAAGAAGTGTTGTTTAGGAATTCGATAAAGGAAGGAGTATGCGTACAAACCTATTTCATTAGATTTATATGTGTATTAGACTGGATTGTTTTGCACAAGATTTAGCATAATTATAAGGGCATGTCCCCTCTTAAAAAAAGTTAACTTCTCAGTTACTCTCCACCGTAACCCATACTGCTATTTTTTACCAATTTCTTACATGCATTGAAAACAGTATTTAATGATAGTATTTTCCATTATGGAAAAGATATCTGCCTCCTCCCTTTTCTCAATGAGCTTATTATAAGCTTAAGGATGTGCAGAGAGGCAGCACGGACATTATTAGTAAATTATTGGTTTGTGATGTCAGTGGTCTGGGGGGAGGAGCCAGCTAAACGCTGCCAGAATCAGGCAATAGTTATGCTTACCATATCTGGTTAGTAATGCATCTAATCATTGGGCAACAGGACAGTCCTTTGCACAAATTAAAATAAACCAGTACAATTCAAAATTTAGTATAACAACTAAGCTGTTTGGCTCTTTCAATTCTCTATCAATCATGTATTTTTATACCTTGTGCAAAATCATCCCCTCAGCTGAATTTAGACTCCTCTAGACCAACCTTATGGGGTATTGGGGAGTAGACTTTCTTAAAGCCTCGTACACACGTGCGATCGATTGTCCTGACCGGTGCTCGTATTTTCAATTTAATAGGTTTTAATGGGTCCGCTCACGGATTTTTGAATTTTTTCGAAAATTGCGAATCCTCGAGCGGACCAATTTTGCGAATTTCGGACATCTCTAGCAACAAGCAGTTTTTTTCTCTCCACCTACCTCCATTATTTTCTCAACTACATCACCTGTGTCCAGCACAAATGAATTAAGGAAAAGGAAAAGCCTTAAATCTCGTCTACATTTTATTGGCTTTTTCCATGGTTCTCCTATCCCGGATGGGATTTTCTTCCCTATAATGTACCTTAGAGTAGTAGAAGAATCTCATAGTCTATGAGGAGGGAGAGTTATATTGAGCTTTCGGGTTAAAGGGAACTGTGTGTCTCCAAACAAGTATTATTTTAAATGAAAGGTCAGGTTCATACCTTTAAAACGAAATCAACCACCCTCAACGTGCTGCACAGCCTAAAATATGAAGAAATCACTAATCAAAAGTTAGGGGTGGGAGGTTCTGAATCAGTGGTCAGAAAATACTGTTTCCTCTTCTAATCTGTGGCTGCACATGCTCAGTGGCATGACTTGAACGGTAGGGGGGGGGAGAACAGCACAGCCCACGCACTGCTTTTTTTAAATGCCTCCCACTTGCTGGCCCTTCCCAATCGTGGGCCCTGTTCCCCTCCCCTTTGCGCCCCCTGTGGCCCCTCCCACTCATGGACTCTGTGGCTCTGCACAATCGAGTGGAGGGCCCCCCAAGCCCCGAGTGGGAGGGCCCCCCAGATCCCCAAGTGGGAGGGCCCCTGGGCCCCTGAGTGGGAGGGACCCCCAAGTGGGAGGGGCCCTGGGAGGCTGCAAGGGAAGGCCTAAGGGCTGCAAGGGGAGGAGCCATGGGGGCCCATGAGGTGGAGGAACACAGAAGAGGGACTGTCACACATGTTTCAGTGCAGGAAGTGCAGGGGATCTGGTGATGCTGCAACCTATCACACATATAAATGTAATATCTTCAAACTATGTAAAATAAATATGAAAGTAATGCAAAAATCCTCGGAAAAGCAATTCCTGTCAATTTACCTAAAGTCATTTTTGGACCACAGTTTATCCTTAAATGAGTTTAACCTCATGCTCTCACGATGTTATACTCCATTTTCCCAGGGCCTGCGCCGTGTCCTCTAACAAGCACAAATGCCTGATGCACAACAAAAAAAACGGTTTTAATTTTTTAAAAATTGAACAATAGTGAATCCAAATACCACTTACTTGTTACTAAAGGTCCTCGTGTCCCGTCTTTATGCCATAAAGTCCAATATTCACTTAGAAACAAAAAAATGGAAAAATCTCTTCAGATTCTTGTGCAAAAATGTTTCAATTTTGTTTACCCCTTGATATACAGCACGGCAAGGTTTCTGGCAAAACTCAAACCTTGAGAAGGGCAACAGTTTTGCCAGAACGTTGCCGGTGGTATGGGTCATAAAATGTTACACTTGTTTGCTCAAGAACTGGGGGACTCTTCCATTTTTTAGTTTAATTTTTTTTAGTTCCTTTGAAACCACAATGATGGATTAATCTCCAAAAATCTCACACAACTATTTAATCACACACCCCTTATATTTATTTATTTATTTAAAAAGCAGGCTATAAAAGGAAGGTAGGGGTAACCTAGTGTGTTTGTTTTTCTAAGTCCGGGTTATGCTTCTAGGCTCCAGTTAGCGTATACTTTTTATTGTTATAGTATTGTGGATTTATATAGCGCCATCATCTTCTGTAGCACTTTACAATTACACAGATACATACACATCATATCATCATAAAGGTCGTGTACCTGTGTTGGATACCAGGTTATTCACTTTCGCACACTTCCGAGTAGGGATACGAAAGACTGTTTCCTATATTTATACTGGAGACTTTAAGTGGGACTCGAGAAGAGGGGGATGCCCCAATTGATCTATGCAGCAAGGTTTTTTTTGTATTGGTGTTGTTATACTGTAAGTTATTTTTAATAATATTTTCGGAGTTTCATAATACACATGCAATAAAGGCGGATAGTAATGTGCAATTATGGGATTCACAAGGCTGTGTGCAGGTGCGGATACTTTGTGATCGGGTTCTAACACTCGGTTATAACTATGGCCAAAATGTACGAGCATGGTAAAAAAACACAATTAGGATTGGTGTTTTTGCTGTTGGTAAGCATATTTTGGGAATATTTTACATTATTAATACATATTTCTGAATGTTTATTAAATAACTTTACAATTACAATAGCCTTTAGACATAAGCTTTGTTTTCTCTTATGGGCTAGTAGCTAAAGCACATACTTACTTGTGTTGCAATGAATTTCTGAATAAAGCTCCATTCACCTATCCAATACTGCACTACTGTAGGTAAAAGGTGACACCTATTGGTGGAGATCAAGACCAAACAGATCATCAACCATTGGCACTGGTAATCCAGATATTATTATTATTATTATTATTTATTATTATTATTTATTATTTTATATTGATTTATAGCACCAACATCTTCAGTGGTGGTTTAAAAATTAGTGTCATACATGTTACATAGAAAGGTAATTACATTAATACAAAGTCATTACATGACATACATAATATAAGTACACAAAATCATTAGAATTTACAGCAATAACCATGATACACAAGGAAAGAAGGACCCTGCCTTAGCTTACAGTCTAGAGGAAATGGGGGTGACACATATGTATATATGTCCTGGGAAAAATCTAAAATAGTAAGCTGGGTACACCGATGATATTTCGGTCCGATACGACCGATAGTTCTGTATCGGTCGATCGACCGAAATATCGATCGATGTGCCATGTCGATGTCGACCTTCGTCCGAATCGGACGAAAGGACTATCGGACAGGGTGGAAACCTCGCCATTCGTGCGTCCTCTATGGGACCGCACGATCGGTCGCGTGACTATCGGACGCTCTGCTTTTTGCG
This sequence comes from Hymenochirus boettgeri, assembly GCA_019447015.1. Taxonomy (NCBI): domain Eukaryota; kingdom Metazoa; phylum Chordata; class Amphibia; order Anura; family Pipidae; genus Hymenochirus; species Hymenochirus boettgeri. Next base: position 24,044 of record JAACNH010003957.1, read on the forward strand.
CGACAGACATCCCTTCCTCCTGGCCACCATTCGAAATATCGAACGGTCGGTCAGGAGGAAAATCGCTATGTGTACCTAGCTTAAAAATAATCATTCCTTTGGTTTCCTGCTTGGGTTGCATTTTGGTTCGTGTACATAAAGTTAATATCCAGTAAATACAAAACAGTGCATACATCCAATTACATCAGTGATTAAAGTGTGCCAAGCAGCTCCTAAGGCCGCAAAGGCATGGGGGGGGGATGGCTAGCCCATTTCTCCCAGAGACTCAGTGGGAAATTTAACTTTCCCAGGTGTCACTTGAGGGGACCTGATTGGTCTCTAGGGGGACAGGGTAAGCGCATCCTGCCTTGGTGATAGCGTTGCCACCCAGGGGATTGTTTACTATTAATTCCCACATCCACCTGGACGCAACTGGTTAGCTATATATATAGAGGTCCGGACCCTCTCCCCCTCAGCTTCAAAATAAAGAAAATTAGCACGCACCTAGAATGATGGCAGAATCTCCGGTACAGTCGCGAATGGATCGGGCGAGCGGAGGACCAGTGGAAGCTGAGCGCGCCCTGTATCAACCCTGGCTCTTCGCGCCATAGGCGAATCGTTCTGAGCCTACAGACCCAGAGGACCACATCCGAGGAAGCGGCTGTTGATGTCTCCCCTTGTTATTTGTTCAAAGAGCAAGAAAACACTTGGAATGAGAGGAACTGTTGAATTTATTCACCAGAAGCAACAGGTACCATCACACTTTCTCATCCCATCTATTTCCCCTCGCTTACTTCCTGTACTGTGCCCCTTTGGCCCTTTCCAGCTTGCCTCATGCCTAAAGAACAGTATTAACTAATCATGTAGATGTTACATGATTCCCTCTCTTTTTTTTTTTTTTAAAGGTTAACACACAAAACATACAAACAGTAATGAAAAAATAAATGAAACACTGGCATATTAAAAATACGATCAGTTTTTATGTATGAAAGACTTATATTTCTCAATAGCCTTGGTGGAGTTTTCGTTGGTCGGCAGGGGTATACGTCTCCCCTTTTGAGACAGGTTCATCGTGAATCTGAGACTGACCACCACTCCTTGGTGATCACTGGTATTCACCAGGTATCAGGGATGCGATTCAGGTGATTGAACTGGCCCTCCTATAGTTTGAGGATACTCTCTGACTCCTGTCCGTGCCTGTGTAATGTTATTCAGACGGGGAGACACCTTAAAGTATGAAGCATTCCGGGTTATCTATTTCCATCTCGCTGTGCCGTAATCATTACGACCTTTTCGTGCTTATGACATGTAAGCTTGGTATTGTCATGCCAGAGGTTGTTTTGTTAGTCCTTTTGTAAAACCAACACCCTATCATTTAGACGTGCATGGGAAGGACTGAAGCATGAACGTCTTTGTCCCGCATAATTGTTTCATTTCTGTTTGGATTGAGAATCTTGTTTCTCTAATAGAAGATCTACTAGGTGGTTGATTGTGTGGCACTAGGGATTTCTGGAAGAAGTGTATGAATGGCCTGTTAAGACAAGTTTTCAGGAGGAACAATTGTGTGTTAGTGAGAGTGTTTCGTATTTGCGTAAAAATTTTACATGCCTGGCTTTAGTGAATAATTTGTTCCAGATAACAGCCTTACTCTCTTACCTAGAGACTCATGAAACCGTTCTACAAATGCCATTAGCTGTGGCCAGCAGGAGTATTTTTCTGTGTTAAAATCCAAGATCTGCAAGCCCAATTGTTGAAACAGACTTTCCCATTAATGTGGCCCGTTGTCTTCTTACCACTCGGGTATGCCATATGCTGAAAAATATGCTGTCGCAACGCAGGTAGTAGTAGTGGTCGCTGATGTGGAATGAATGAATGGTAAATATCAATGGGATAGGTCTTGAAATATAGTCATCTAACAAGCTATATGTCCACGTGGTTTTTGAAGGTTATGGGGTGTGGGTTCGTGGTAGAGGACCATAACGGTCCCAGCAATTTCACCCAAACTGTTGAGGTAGGAAAGACATATGGGTCGGTTCAGGTTTGGAAGAATTTGGTTACTACTTTACTGGCAGTGGAACAGTGGCTGTCATTTTTTTCAACTATTTGATCCCAGTGGAACCAAACTTTTTCTCTGAGAAGTTTTCTTAGTGCCAACAATGCCACATGTCCTTCATGGCAATATTTACGTAGTTTTGGCGAAGGGCCTGTAGGTCTAACAACTTTTGGTTTCCTTTTAGAATGAGTGTCCTTAGCAAGGAAATTTCATCTTTTGACAGCTGCAAATTCCTTTATTCGGGATGATATTAAACAGATCAGAAATGGTAGCTCCTA
>JAACNH010003958.1:0-26349 GCA_019447015.1 Hymenochirus boettgeri
AACATATTCTGTATGCTGTATCCCAGCATTTCCTGTACGCTGTATACGAACATATTCTGTATACTGTATCCCAGCATTTCCTGTACGCTGTATACCAACATATTCTGTATCCCAGCATTTCCTGTACACTGTATACCAACATATTCTGTATGCTGTATCCCAGTATTTCCTGTACGCTGTATACCAACATATTCTGTATGCTGTATCCCAGCATTTCCTGTACGCTGTATTCCAGCATTTCCTGTACGCTGTATACCAACATATTCTGTATGCTGTATCCCAGCATTTCCTGTACGCTGTTTACGAACATATTCTGTATACTGTATCCCAGCATTTCCTGTACGCTGTATACCAACATATTCTGTATGCTGTATCCCAGCATTTCCTGTACGCTGTATACCAACATATTCTGTATGCTGTATCCCAGCATTTCCTGTACGCTGTTTACGAACATATTCTGTATACGTATCCCAGCATTTCCTGTACGCTGTATACCAACATATTCTGTATCCCGCATTTCCCTACGCTATATCCCAACATTTCCTGTACGCTGTATCCCAACATTTCCTGTACCTGTTATCCACATTTCCTGTACCGGTTTCCAACATTTCCTGTATCCTGTAATCCAACATTTCCTGTATGTTGTTCCCAACATTTCCTGTACGCTGTATCCCAACATTTCCTGTACGCTGTTTCCAAACATTTCCTGTATCCTGTAATCCAACATTTCCTGTACGTTGTATCCCAACATTTCTTGTACGCTGCACCCAGCATTTCCTGTACGCTGCATCCAAACATTTCCTGTATCTGCATCCCAACATTTCCTGTACGCTGTATCCCAACATTTCCTGTATGCTGTATCCCAACATTTCTGTACGCTGTATCTCAGCATTTTCTGTACGCTGATCCCAACATTTCCTGTACGCTGTTTCCTAATATTCCTGTACGCTGTATCCCAGCATTTCCTGTAGCTGTATCCAGCATTTCCCGTACGCTTTATCCCAACTTTCCTGTACGCTGTATCCCAACATTTCCTGTACGGTATCCAACATTTCCTGTACGCTGTATCCCGACATTTCCTGTACGCTGTTATCCCAACATTTCTTGTACGCTGTTTCCAAACATTTCCTGTATGCTGTATCCCAACATTTCCGTACTGTATCCCAACATTCCTGTACGCTGTTCCCAACATTTCCTGTACGCTGTTTCCAAACATTTCCTGTATGCTATATCCCAACATTTCCTTTCTGTATTTCAGCATTTTGTGTATTAATTTATTTACTTGTATAAATAGCATTTTATATTAAATTTCTTTCTCAGAGGTTTACTGTGAAATGTAATGTTCCAAATCTCCAGCTATCTATAAATATGGATTTCAATTGTGCGAGGCTCCATAGAAATACCTTTGTTTAATGTTTACAATGAACTGAACATGTTCAGTGTTTAAATGAGATTTATACCTTCATGTTTCAGCAGCATAGCAATATTTCGGTTAAAGTGAAAATATACCTACAAGGTAAAATACTCTATAACTTGTTCTAATATTTGTGTTTAAAGTAAAACTGGCTTAACTAGAACAACGCTAGACAGCATTGTATATTTTCTTACAACTGACAAATAAGGCTACCTTTGTGTGACAAGAAGAAACAAACAGTGGACAACCTTTTTATTTGGGTTTATGACCAGATGGATGTTCTGTGACTAATATTCTTTTTCTAGGGGATTAGGGTGCCCACAACACTACTTACCTGCAGACCTTCTCTGGACAACTTTCTGGCACAATAACTTTATTAATGTTTTTACATAAAGCAATATCCAGCCAAAAAACATTGCAGGTAAGAAGCAATCTGGTGTTAAGATATTAAATCCAGTTCTCCATTTGCTTTCCAAACAAAGACTAGTGTATGGTCAGCATTGCACAGGTTCCCAACCACTTTATCAGCAAAAGACTAATCAAAGATACACAAACAGCTTCAAACATTAGGGCTCTGTTTTAATGGAAATTAGGCACTGTATGTCAATTCAGAGAAATTACACAGCATTTGAAAGCTATATGCTTACCTCTGATTAAAACTGATCATATTATCTGCAGTCTGACTCACAAAGTGCACCACCAACATCTTAGGGCAAGGTGGGCAAAATTAAACCTTTTCAAATTCAAAGCATTTTACCCATCTATTACCACACTCTTTCCAAAACAATATTATGGAACGGACGTTGTCCATTAACAATATTGGAAACACATTTCATTAGCTCCATGCCTCTGACTCCACGCACAGTGGATATAAAGAGTCTCCACACCTCTGTAAAATGTCAGGTTATTGTAACCTTAACAAAAAAAACAAACCAAGATAAAGCAATTTAAGAGAAAAATGCATATTTCAGCAATGGTCCTGTGTGTACCAAGGAAAGGGAACCATTAAGAATATTTTTCCATCTGATGATGCTCTGTAAATTGTACCGTACTTTAAAAAAACTCTTTACTTTATGCCTGGAAAATTTTCACCTGGTTTGTTTGATAAAATGGTGGATATTGCTGAGCAGTTGGTCAAAAAAATAAGAAAACAGCAATCGACATTTTCAGCACACATAAGGAGCTGCAGTAATGTCAGCAGCAGAAACAGAGTATTTAACAAGTACAGTTGAATTCACACTTTATATGACTTTTTGTTTCTCTTTCCTTCCTCACACTAGAACTAGGCCACACACTTTCATTTATTAAGAGAATAAATGAAACTGTGTGGCCTCATGTACCTAGTTTCACAAATTGCTCCGCAAATGTGGCTTCCGGTATTTATACTGGATTTGCTCCTGGGGGTAAATCCCAAAAGGAATCTTACCCACGCCACTTTAAGGCCAGCCATTAGCTGGATTAAATTGTGGAGTTAAAAGTGGTGCAAATCCTTTATTACTATCAGTGCACCAGTTGCACGGGTGTCTTTTGCGAAACACATGCAGCCTTGCCATTATGTTTAAAGGAATAGTTCACACAAAAAGTGAAGTATTCCTTTAAAGCAGTGATTGAAGACCGGGAGGTAAAGGACCTATTCCTTAACTTCCTTTCTTCAATCACTTCACCAGGATCCAGGACCAAAGGTAAGTTTAATAACCTCGCGTGCGAGCCACCGCTGCTCCATTGATAACTGCCAACTGCTTCCTGGTTTAGTTTACTTAAGCGCGCACTATCGCGCCTGCGCGCTATAGTGCAACTAAACCAAGAAGCAGTCGGCAGTTGTCAATGGAGCTGCAGTGGTTGTGCGTGAGGTAAATAAACTAACCTTCGGTCCTGGTGAAGTGATTGAAGAACGGAAGGTAGGAATAGGTCCTTTATTTCCCGTTTCAATCACTGCTTTAAGGAAACTTCACTTTTGTGTGAACTATTCCTTTAAGTGCAATTATGTTTGACTTAAACTTGCACTAACCTTTATAATATTGGTTACCGCGAGTTTTAGCACAGCGTGCCTGGGTAAATGAGTCCCTTGGTAGCATTTAATATTCTTTCAAAAAATGTCCATTTGTGTCTCCAAAAAACACTCCATCAGCCTTTTGGTGAAGGTTTAAAACAAAATAAAATAAGATTTCTAAATTTTGGGTTTCCTGTCTAAATGACAGTCCAATAGTTTTTAGTAAAATGATTAGAACTTGCCCCGATCTTATAGCCTTAGCTAACTGTACATTGATTGGCATAAAAGAGTTTGTGTAGAAACCACCCCTGGGTAAAGTGAGACTATCATAGAAATTCACTATTATTCGAGACAAGGGGATCGCTGTAGATAAATATTCAAAATTATGAGACAGAAAGTCTCTTTGTTCAAGGCTTAAAACCCTGGGAATCCCCAGCTGATTTCAAACATGTAAACATTCCGCAGTACTTATACACTGAAATGGGTGGGCCAGGTGGGCATTTCATTAACATTTCAGCCCCACACCCATCACCAATAAAAAACAAATATTTAATATTCAAAAGATAATAACAGTGCTCATGTCACTCATCAGCGTGTACAATACACACCAAAGTTTTGCTTTTTTGTTTTTATGTCTCTGATGAAGTGCCAGTGCAGGCCCGAAACACAGGTCATGATTGGTATGTATAAATAAAGTGTGTTACCATACACCATCTATCAGAAGTCAGTATATGTGCAGGTAGCCAGCCCCTTCCTTTCATCGTGATTTTGGTTTTTAACTGTAGATTGAGCTGGTCAATTAAAATGAACATCTGGTAACAGATGTAAATCCAAATTTATTCCCTCTTTCCTGCTACAGTATCCAAAGACCTATCCCTAATGATGAAATTAATTTACCTGGTTGAAAGGACACAAACAGATAATGATGCTCTGGAACCGGTTATTAATTCCCAAATTCCATTAAGGCCTGAAGCCGACAGAGAAATCTGTACAGTTCTCTAAACTCCCTCCTTTCCTGCACCAGATCCTATCCCCACAGTAATACCATAATCACACACTCCGTCCATCATTTTAATAATCATTTTCAATGACTTCTCCCCCTTTCCATTAGTGCCAGTATGTACCAAACAAATCCTAATTCTAGGCTGTTACTGAAAACAGCTGCATAACTATACTTAAAAGAAGCCTCAGAGCTAATCACTTCTAAATATAGGAAAATTACATCGATTGCTTCCTATTGCCACCAATCTAACTAGTATTACTGTGCTCTCTAAAAAACACAAATATCAAACACAAGGCCGTCTGGACATTTTATGTGGCCCCCACTGACTGTACAGCATCCAAGCATCTACACTGCTACCACTGCATTTTTTGCGTCCCAAGCAGTGGCGTAACTATAATCAGCCTGCTAGATGCCGCAACCAGCACCTTTACTACACGCTATCATCTGTTTAAAAGCAGCTACTATGGAATCTAGAGGCAGACCTATAGTTAAGCCCATGCTAGGTGCAGTCACCAATTAAACCAATGATCACGTATCTAGCCTGGCGCTGGCGAGGAGGTGTGACAAAGGGCTTTCCTTGGCTTTGCTATTTTGTTTCCGTACCAAAAGAGTATGTGGGCATTCCACATTAGAATATGATACTGCCACAGGCAGAGTTCCAGTCCAAAACAGTGAACTTCATACCTTCCCTGCCGAACCCAGCACTAGGCAACGCGTACAGTCCCAATTCTGCACCTTTAAGTATCTTAATAAAAAAATTTGGGCCAAAACTTGCCTTTTTTTGATTTTGGCCCCTTATGTTAAACCATAATACATGTATGTTACATCATCTTCCACTTTTCAAAGTTTCATAAAGAGTCAAAATGCTATAAAAAGAAGTGGCCCTAGTTTTATGACAACATGAAAGAAAAGATTGGTTTTATGTCTTAAGGCAACACTTAATACAAGTCTATCGAACGCATGAAAAATCATACACAAGCGCATGGCAAAACGCACAGAAATTGACAGCATTTTTTTGTGCTTGGCAAAAGTTCCACAGCATAAAGTTTAAAAAACAATCAGGGTTATTCAATAAAAGTTTGTATCGTTTAAAATGGTGCTAATTTGCCCCAACCAATCAGATGTTATTTAACATTTGAAAGCTAACATCTGATTGGTTGGGGCAAAATTCTTACCATTTTAAACTGAACTTTTATTGAATCTTCCTGAATTTGTTTCAAAATGATGATTTGTTTTTAGAAACTTGTTTTTAATATAATATTGGGTTTTAATATATTACTATTAATATACTTTTTATCTACACTTACAAATTTAACCAAAAAAACCCACATTAATCATGAGGCTAAATACACAAATACCCATGGCAATGTCTTTTCCCATAGCAGAATGTACCATCCGTGATAACTTAATAAATCATTTCCTTCTCAACATAAATTACAAATACAACATTAAATATTTCCTACACACACTGAATACTTAACATTTGACAATTTGCCCTTAAATAATTTTTTAAAAATTAACCTGTGTATGTAGTATGTTCGCTTGTTTAAAACTCTCTCTTATGTATCCCAACCTCCCTTTAGCAAGAAATAGACACAGATCTCCCATGGGCAACAATTCACCACATTAAAGGGCATGTCCTTCACTCTTTAAAAAATTGTATATGTTGTAGGGCTACCTCCCCCACCCACAACCGCATTATTATTATTTTCAGAAAGTCCCCGATCTTTACTTACCTTCCCTCTATCCTCCACCATATTGCCCAGCCCTCTGCTTGCATGAAACTGAAGCAGGGGGCCGGACCGGCAGCCGAGTCCGTGATTGGCTGAGAGGCAGCCAATCATGCACGCGGCTACCAGAGGAGAGAGGCAAGGTAAGTAGAGTTCGGGGCACTTTCTGTAAATAATAACAATGCGGTTGGGGCTGGGGAGGAAGCCCTACAATATGTAAAAAGGGGATTACACAGGGGGAGGGAGATAAAAATGGGTGGGAGAAAGGAGGGAGGGCTTTACTGCGCATGGCAAAATTCTCCCGGAGGAGAGATAGGAGTCAGAGTCCTATATGGCCAGCTCTGGTGGCCAGTTTTTTGGACTTTGGGGAAACATTGCAGGGCAGCCATTTGGCTGGGATGTAAAGTAAGGATTTTTATGCACTACAGAGTGGGGCCAGTAGTGGGGAAATTATAGTTTTGCGGGTGGACATGCCCTTTAATTGTTAATGAGGCAACTAGTGACAGTCTATGGCATAATGAAAGGAAAAGTAAAGACCTGAAGCTATAGGCTGCCATTTAGGTGCCTTATAATGTTTTCTCATGGAGCACATTGTGTTAACGGCCTTTTAATTCCCACAACACAAGATCAGCCCGCTGATCAAATTGTGCCACTCCATTTTATTTGTATGGGGGGAAAAGGAAAATGGATGCAAGTGGATTCTGTATGTCTAAGTCAATATGTTTACATAATATAGTTTTAATTTATACTTACCTTTTTCAGTTTAATTGAAGAACTAAAGGTAAAGGAGCTATGTTCTTCAATTAAACAGCCAGGAGTAAACACAGAGAACTTACCCCTGATCTTACCCTTCCGCTTTTCCTCTGACAGGTTCCGGCGGTCCCTTCCAATGTACACGCATGTGCATACAGAGCAAGGGAGCTTTGGGACCTGTCAGATGAACAGCAGAGGAGCGCGATCGCGGGTAATTTTCGTGTTTCGCTGCTGGTTGTTTTGAATAACGGAAGTAAAACATAGCTTCTTTAACTCCTGTTCATCAAATAAATAGAAAAAAAGGTAAATATAAACTTAGAGTGGAGATGCTTAAAAATAGCAATATGCTGATCTAATAATGTGTTGTTACTGATTTTATGAAAATATAAATACTTTGTATTATAATTAAACTAGGTCAGGTCAAGTATTTGATTTTGTTTTTAAAGGATGTTCTCCTCTGTTGGTTTTCTTCTCGGCGACGTGTCTGTACAAATTCATTTTCGAGAAATCCCTTTGGTTCACTCAAGTGGTTGTTTTCCTTTTATCCAAGTGGAAGTTTTGTTCCAGGAATATACTACTTGAAAAATCTGTCGATTGTGTTTTTTGAAGGGTTTGGCTTTGATTTTTTGGACACTGGATTCTGGTTTGTGGCGCCGATCTGGAAAAAATGTTTAAATCTTTAACAGCCTTAAGTTTTAAATAAAGTCATTAACTACAGTTTCTAGAGATATGGAAAGAGGATCTTTTTTTTTTATTTTGTTGAAACAATAGAAAAACAGGAAAGAAAAATAAAAAGCAGTTCAGTTTGGTATTTTACAGTTCAATACAGTGTAATAAAGAAAGGAGTAGAACGCGGGTCTCTTCGGATATCTTCGGCTGTAGAGAAAAATAGTTAGCTTTGTAGGCTATACTAATACAGTGGTTCAAAGGTGGGAGGGTATTATTGTTATATATATAGGCACTGGTTTCTTTTATCTGTTTCCGTTTCCCTCGTGATTGCTTATTGTCCAGTAGAAGGTGGTGAAGAAAAGAATAGAGTGTGTGGGGAAGGGGAGGAAGGAGGGAGAAGAAGGTATGAAAGAAAAGAAAGAGAAACATAGGTCGTTCTCACGTTTATGCATAGGTACTCATCATTATGCTTCCATGTCCTCTCCCCTTTCCCTTCCAAAAAAGAAGGACATATATATACAAACATATATGTACATGACATCTATATCTATATACATGGGTACAATTACATAATTTTAGTGTTCGGACCTGTTGTGGTGTGGTTTCTTTTGTAGGGGGTCCGTCAGGTTTGTTCGGTGGGGGGGCTTTCGCCGCGCTGAATCAAAGTCTTTCTGAAGCACGTGAAGGATATTTCATGGGGGGGAGTAAGTCGTAAACCCTTTATCATAACGGGGGTGTGTGTAGACTCCTCAGAGATTTGTTGAGGTATATGACAATATTTATTGTTTGGGTTTGGTCGATACCCATTTGTTATTGTAGCGTCAGGCTCAGGATTCCAAGTTGTCCCAAGGTGCCCATATTTCTACAAACCTTCCTATTTTGCCCTGTAGACTGCTGTTAGGTATTCCTATTTCTTAATCTCTTACCCTGACTATATATTCTACCTCTGAGGGAGGGTAGGTAGTTTTCCAATACTTTGGAATAAGACATCTAGCTGCTGAAAGTATGTGTCTGTCAAGTCCATTCTTTTCGGGAGAGTTCAGGGATTGGGTAAGCTCAATAGAGCACTTTTTGCCAGTTAGTATGGTTGTAATATTGAATGCTTTTTGAAGTATTGTTTGGATATTTCTCCAATATGGAGCTAGTACATTACATTGTCAAAGATATGTAGGAGGGTTGTTGGCATCTCCAGCAAAGATTGGGAGTATTGGGTAACATTTTATGCAATTTGTCTGGAGTATAATACCAGTGCATAACACCTTGTAGCGTTTTCTTTATAACCGTTGCAGATAGACGTTTTTGCTTTTGTTCCCATATTTGTTCCCAGTCTTCAGTGTTTATTATTTCTAACAAAGCGGTTTCCCACTTGGTCATATATTTGTGTTTGGGTAATTGTTCAGATTGGGGGGGAGTTTAGCATGTAGTAGATTTTGGAAATGAGGGCTTTTTGAGTGGGCCCCTTCATCAGTAGAGCTTCAAAGGTTGTGGGGTGGGGGAAAGTGCCTGTTTTTCGTTAGAGTTTGCGCGTAGTGGAATATTTGGTGAAATGTAAACCAGGAAAGAGAGGGAAGTTTAAATTTGTTTTTTAATACTTCAAATGGGTAGACCTGCCGGGTTATAGGGTCCAAAATGTCACAGAATCTTAATAGTTCTGCTTTTAGCCAGATATTAAAACAGCTTGGTTTCCTGCTGCCTGGTATTTTGTTGGTACAGGTGAAAGGTATGATCTGGAAGAGGGTTTATTCATTTGAAAGAGGATTCTATTGAAGGTGTGTATTATATTATTTAAAATCAAAAAAAAAAAAAAACTAAATGGGTTAATAAGAGGTTTGCTACTAATTATATCAACCGTTATTTTGTTTGAAATACCAATGCCTTGTCTACAAGTCAGATATGGGCAGCTCCAGATATAGTTCCAGATATCCAGCATGTCAAAGTCGGAAAAATCTCCTACTAGAAACTGATGCAGTTTGTCCTTCATAAATGTCTATTGTACATCCAACATCACTCCAGGTAATGGCAGTCGCTACACACTCTTGGAGCAAAATGTTTAGAAAATATTTATAAAAAAGATTTAAAATGCTGTTCTTGGCTGACTACTCAATTCTTTAACGTCAAATTCATTTCAATCGAATTCCTAGTGCTAATGAAATACATAAGCAGGTCACTGCAAAGACAATTGACAACAAGTTCCCTGGCTGCAGTGTCTACGTTATCATTGCAATAAAGAATTATTTCATAAACACCTGTAGGCCTGCTGTAGGTGATACTTTCCTTGCAATCTTTCTGCGTAATTTTAATCTGCCAGTGGAATGAACAATGAAGAACATAGCAAGAACATACAGAAAATATATCAGACACCATAGTGCCTAACTTGCAGCCTGTTCAAGAAAATGTGTTGCCCCTGGGACTGACAAGTGATTTGTGCTGGGAGCATGGTCTGGGGGGGACAAGGGTGGAACCATGAACTGGACTGAAAACTGTAAGAGACCGCTTATGTGGCCCCCAGCCTGGGCCATGCTGAGCACCCCTGCTATAGGTCATTATCCCCTTTAAGCTGTGCGTACAAGCACACCTCACCAGGATAAAACAGCTGCAGAATGTATTAACAAAACAATTGTCTGCACAAATGATATATATGTGCACACAGCGACCTGGAATCATTGCTGTAAACAGCACAGTAGAATAAAACAAAAACACTATTTCCACAGGTGATTATCATTAAGCACATCACAGATAACATTCTTCAATAACCAATCATTACTATACAACACTACTGATTATTGGTTTTAGATGCATGGAGAACAAATATTCTTCAAGAACCCATCATTGCTACACGATGCTACACTAAATTATTATTATTGGTTTTAGATGCATGGAGAACAAATATTCTTCAAGAACCCATCATTGCTACACGATGCTACAGTAAATTATTATTGGTTTAGATGCATGGAGAACCAGATTTTTCAAGAACCCATCATTCTACACAATGCTACACTAAATTATATTGGTTTTAGATGCATGGAGAACAAGACAATATATAAAGAATATTATATGAAGAATAATTTACCTTTTTGTCCGTAATTTGGCATTTGTGCTAGTCAATCCTCTTCCTGTTCCTCTAAAGGAAGTGAACAAATGCAGTCATTTACAGCAACAAATATATCACTATGGTAAGAAAATTAGTTTTCATTCAAATAGATTTACAATTTTGGTTAGACCTGAATCTGTTTTGTCCTTCACTGAGCTCAGTACTTACTGTACGAGACACCATCATTAGCAATTTAATACAACAATTTCATATTATGTGGTTCAGGTTAGGTTAAACTGTCAACACCTTCATATTTACTTGATAGGAAAGAGACTTTTTGGGGGAAATCGGAGTTCAAGTTTCTAATCACTTCTGGCTGGTTTGCCAGAAGAACAATTGCACAGTCAATAGCAATATCTTTTAAAGGTCCACTGAGCAGCCTTGTGCATGCTACGAGCACTGACAGTTTGTGCGTTAACCCTTATTTAGATTTTAAGCTCTTCGAGGCAGAAATCTCATTCCTAATGTGTCAAGGCATGCCACACATATCAATTTATCCATAATATATATATACTAGACTTAAGCCTGTTACAATAACGGGCGCTAGAAGCCCAGAGTGCCCCCTTATGTCCCAACGCCATAGCCCCTTCCTCCGTCCCAAGGCTATAGCCCCTTTCCTCTATGTCCCAAGAAAGAGTCCCCCCTCAGGGTCCCAAGGCCAGAGTCCCCCCTCAGTGTCCCAAGGCCAGAGTCCCCCCCAGTGTCCCAAATCCAGGGTCCCCCCTCTATCCCAAATCCAGCCCCCTCCCCCTCTGTCCCAAATTTCAGGACTCCCAAGACACCAATATGAATAGTTAGTGTAGTATAGTAGTATTTGAGGTTGAATAAAGACATACAGTACGTCCATCCAGTCCAACCTACTTTAAGTTTGTTATCCTCCAAAACCCCAAGATCCTTTTCCAACAGGGATTCACTTAACACAAGTGCCACTTATATAAGACGCACAAGGATTAAGTCCAAAATGCATCACCTTACATTTACCAACATTGAATCTCATCTGCCCTTTGTAGCCCAATGTGACAATCTAGATCCACCTGCAACGATTGCACATCCTCTGAAGATTTTTTATGGTCGACAAAGTTTTGTGTCCTCAGGAAAAAAGAAGGATTTTTACAGAACCTAAAATAGCAGCTCACTACAGACATCATCTGTAGCTTTTAATGGTCAACACAGAAACCTTGCTGACAATACCCAGTTCCTGTTCATTAATAAACAGATTAAATAGAAGTGGCTCCAACACAGAACCCTGGTGCACACCACTTAGAAATTTAGTCCATATTGTGATGACCCCATTAACAACTACACTCTACATCCTATCCATCACCAACTTTCTATCCATGTGAAAATATGCCACCCAACTCAACAGACCTTAGCATATATATACGTTAGTCACCTATGGGGGACTGTATCAAAAGCCTTAGCAAAATCCATACTGTATACATACCTACTGCAATGTCAAAGTTTAAATTCCTACTCACTTCCTCATAAAAACCAAGCAAGTTAGGTTTGACATGATCTATTACTCCTAAATCCATGTTGATTATTTTTCTACGAGGTCAGTCCTTGAACCATACTCGTAGAATATGTTCCCGTATCAAACTTTCCGATTATTCTCCCCACCACCGAATTTAAACTAAGGACCAAGATGTATTTTATCCGGTCCAGGAGATTTATTATATTAACCTTATTTAGCAGTCCTGCACCATATCCTTGGTTAACCAAAGTACACCTGCAATCCTGCATCTTTTACACATATTATTGTCACTATACTCTATGCTATCTGTACTTGGATTTTCTATAGTGTATACAGAGGGGAAAAAACGTTCAAGAAATTTGCTTTAGACAAGCAGCATTACTAGGTCACATGATATTGAACCATCACTTAATAAAAGCAAGCGCACAGGCTTGACTTTTAAAATAATATGGTAGGTAGTGGCACTTATAGTATGCCTAGGGCAAATGTTATCTCCATTGGCAAGAAGTCACCAGAGTTATAATCGGCACATTTAATTCTCTGTTCTCAGCCACATAGTCTTCTTAATGTTCTGTTTGGCGGTCCCTCCCTTATTCATTGTTTACATACTACTTATTATGTTAAAGACCAGATGTATGCAATAAATATAATGTCTACATCTTACCCCACTACTCCAACTAAAGTACTACTTGCAATGCTTATCTGGTTTCATTTCACATTCTGAAAATAATATCTGTTGTATTCAATTAGATCAACTGGACTTGAAATGTAGTTCTTGAAGACATTTCGCTAGTCATCCGACTGGCTTTCTCAATTCAGAAAGCCAGTCGGATGACTAGCGAAACGTCTTCAAGAACTACATTTCAAGTCCAGTTGATCTAATTGAATACAACAGATATACCATGACCTGATGAATGAGAACCTTCACAAGCATTCTGAAAATAACTACAAGTAATTGTATGACCTGTTTCTGTAAAGTGACCAACATACTAATTTACCTCTCCCATAAGCTACTAAATAGCCAAGTTTAACTTTGGTCCTACAATATTATTACTTGATCCAATTGCAGGTTCCGCCTTCAAACTTATTTGTAACACTGCCCTCTTCTAGTTTTCTGGTTATATTTCCACTTTCACCTGTTTTTAAGGGAGATTAATTCTTTCTACAGTTTGTTTTGTACTAGATTTTCCTTTTGGTAGCTAGTTGTTTCACATACCTTTCAATATGTATTTGGATTTTACATCTTTTATTTTTACTGCCAATAATAAATAGAACCAAATTGTACCATAGGAACTGTAAACTCAGTATTTGCAGTCTTTGCCCTCCTTTGTATTATTCACAGGAGGTGAGAATGCTTATTCTCACCTCCCTGTAATAATATTTGCTCAGGGGACCTGGAACTTACCTTCGCTCCGCTCCACTCGCACCACTTCTTCACTGCACAGCTGTTTTCTCCCGATCGCGCGCCCTATCTTTTGTATTGGCGCGCATGCGCCTAAGATAGGGCACGCGGTCGGGACAGAGCGGCTGTCAGTGAAGGAGCGGCTGCTAGTGGAGGCGGAGCGAAGGTAAGTTCCAGGTCCCCTGAGCAAATTATTATTCACAGGGAGGTAGAATAAGCGTTCTCACCTCCTGTGAATAATACAAAACGGAGGGCAAAGACTGCAAATATTTCATTATAGGGTTTACAGTTCCTTTAACCATAAAATAGACACAATTCCCTTCAAGTAACTGGATAAATGGAGATGGCTAGAGACCCACCCTTTACAGACAATTTGAGGATCAATGGTAAAAAAGTTAAGGGAGCATCCTTATCATTGGAGTACCCTGTGTATATGGGATATTGCTCTCTACCTCCACTGAAAATATTGGGAGCCTTTTTGATAACTTTTATTTTGCTTGTTTATTAAAACCTATTAGTTTATATCTTGTAGACCTAATGGGCCATGTTTCCCATTAGAATATTTGCATGCCAGACACACTCCATGGGATTCTACTCCTTGGCACAGATTGGGAGGCATGTTTAATGTAAGTATTTTAAAGGGGAATTTAAGGTTTAATAACAGTGGAAATGTATAAAGTGCTGCATTAAAACTCTATTACTGTAACCAATTGGAAACCTTTGCTCCAAAAGTCAATTTAGGGTGAACCAAAATCAACTTTGGAACAAAACCAACAACTTTTAAGCTTAAAAGGGAATTGTGGAATGACCAAGTAAATTTAACTGTCTATAAAAGGGATACTGCACCTCCAAAAGACCCTTTTTTATTTAAATGTATAATTCTATTGAGACAGAGAGCGGAGAACTCAATACATAAACTGCGATCCGCGCGACCTATTGAAATTTGCACCAAATGGACATGATTTTCCATGTAGCAAAATTTTCTGTCTGATTTTGCAGTAAAAATTGGAGTAATTGGTTTTATTCAAAATCAAAGCCGATCAACCAGCTAATCCGACCAAACATTGGGCAGGGTGAACGATCTGGTGAAATACTGACCCATGCACCAGCCCTTTCACATCACTGTATGCTACCATTTGGTTATTTTTATCTCACCCTAGCAATAGGCTAACCTATAAGCTTTACGTTGTCAGAGAGATGACGAAAATATAGTTAAATTAAAGTAAATTAAATAATGTGTCTACTTGCCAGTGTCCCTAAAATGACTGTAATAAGAAAACAAGTGTAACTCACTGTAATTAAACAATCAAATTTACATCTACATCTGATTTACTCCTTTTAACAACCACACTATGTAGTAAATACCATATAGCCCATTTTCAGGAATGACATTTAACCAATAAATTCTGCATTAGCGTGTTGCCCCTAAACATGTTAAAGACAAAGTGGCAATAATACCAATTATATTAACTGTCCATTATCTCTCACCATCCATCTTCTTAGATGTTTCTATATTGCAAATGACAAGCAACCAGAAACATTATTCAGGGGAATATAGCCTGCAGTTATATACTTCCACAGCCATAAAGTATTTATGCAAATTTCTTTTGAACCAGATAAAACTCCAATAATCCTCCATTTAAGGTAGTGATTGTCACTAAGCATGTGATGCAATTCCATATACAACAGATTCACTGTTTCTGTAATACTCATCTGACCCCAGGAAGAGGTAACAAAACAACTACTACTATTATTATTATTATATTTTATTATTATCCCCATACTTACACTCTACCAGTGTATCAAGGACAGCAAAGACTTCAGTTGTAGTTCTTAAACTACAGTGCTAGAAAATCGTTATTGATATTTAATTTAGGGCTATGGTCACAGCTTAATGGTGCATGTTGTAACAGAAGGTGATGTGAAATACATGATTATTATTTGTTCATTATTTATAGGCTTCAGACCACTGTACTAATGGGTATATGATCCTTGTCAGTGTAGGAAACGGTAGACTACGCATTCTTTTTAATAAGGGACCTAGAATAGAAATAATTTGTTTAGCATACACACACATAATATTTTTATCAGTCTTTGTGAATATTCTTTAAATCCCAAATCACTGCTGAGGCAATAGTGGATACGTATTTATTTTGTTCTCTGACTACGCCATACAGTGGAATGCGATCCCAGACTGTTCTCTTTAACTCAACAAGTTGGATTGTTGCAGCTATACGCTCTAGATATGCACCATTATGAGTTTTTTTATTATCCTTTTTATGGTTACTCCCTTAAGTCCCATTAAATGGGCAAAGCTGAATTTGAACATTAGAATGCTGCACTTATAACAAACACACCACATATAATATGTGTGTGTTGGGGAAAGTTTAACTACCGTATATACTACGTATAAGTCGAGGTTTTCAGGCTGTAAAAACAGCCTGAAATCTGAACCTCGGCTTATACTCGAGTCAGTCACTAACTAACCTGAAATGAGGAATCCAGCGTCCGCATGCACTGATGGTCGCATCCACTGACGTCACCAACACGGCGCCGGGAAATGAGACCGCCGAGTAGTGACGTCAGTGGATCGACCATCAGTGCATGCGGACGCTGGATTCCTCATTTCAAGTTACCTGTAGATGATGGCTGGTCTCTGACTCCTGGTGCGGACGCTGGATTCCTCATTTCAAGTTACCGTATGATGGCTGGTCTCTGACTCCTGGTATTTGGCAAAGTCTGAATGGGAGAAGGCTGCATGAGAAGTAAGCATGGGAGAAGCTGCATGGGAGAAGGCTGCATGAGAAGATGGTGCAGGAGGGAGAGTAAGGGGGCATTTGGGTCAGGGACAGGATAGTTGGTTCAGTGTGTGCATTTCAACTGTAGATGTTTGTAAACTACAACTCCCAGCACCTAAAGCATGCTGGGAGTTGTAGTTTACAAACATCTGGATGTGCCAAGGAATCAGAAGGCAGTAGTGGTCATAATTCTACCCTCGACTTATATTCGAGTCAATCAGTTTTTACTCCTTTTAGGTTAAAATGGGTACCTCGACTTATACTCGATCGACTTATATTCGAGTATATACGGTACATGGTAAAGCAATTAATGCTATTTCCTTTAAGTTGAATATAAATGGGACAGCAAAACATACAGGATAGGACAACTAAATCTTGCCATACACAGGCCATTTTTATGAATTTTCAATTGATTCTTCCTGACCCGCAACGCACGATGTACGATGCAAGGCCGTTTCAGACGATAATCATGCGTGTATGGGAACTGTCGCACAAAACGGACGTTCGGTCTCTGTGATTGTTGCCAGACCGGCCAGATCATCAACCAAATGGCTGTTTCATGCCCATATACGGCTTATCGTCCAACAGCCTGTGCATACAATCGTGCACCATGGGTTGTTCCCATGATCACATGTGTGTATGAGTTTAAAGTGGCATTGAACCACCGAATAAAGTACTTATCACGCTTTCCTAAGCAAGGGGCACTTATCAAGCTTTCCAAAGCAAATGAGCTATCCACCACCTCTCTAAGTGCTACTACAGCACCAGCCAAGATATGAAGAAATCACTGATAAGAAAGTTAGGGGTTGGGAGGTTTTGAATCTGCTGTCACAATATTAGTTCATCCTTCTATCTGTCATTGGCACATGCTCAGTGCAGGAGAAACCAGAAAAAATCAGAAGAGATTGAGTTACAGTGACTGAGGAATGGGAGGGGGCCACAGGGTTTCAAGGGGACTGCAAGGGGCCATGGGGGCCCACGAGGAGCAGGACACAGGGAAGGGGGACTGTCACATGGTTTCAGTGCAGGAAGTACAGGGGGATCTGTGGATGCAGCGACCTATACCACCCAAAAAATATAAACATCTTCAAAACTACCAGTATGTAAAAAAAAGATAATAAATGCAAAAAAAGCATTCCTGTCAATATACCTAAAGTCATTTTTGACCATATACCCTTTATAAATTTGGAGAAATGGGGAGAAGGGCCCCGCGAGCTCTTAGTGTTAATCTATTTAATGGGTGGGAAACTATTGTAAGTGTTTGACCGGATTAGACCATTCTATACCATAACAACTTTTTTTAAAACTAAGGGCTTGTTCACAGTAGAAACTGACAAACGCACAACATATGTTTCTGTCAGTTTGTATCCATTTTTTGCATACATTTGTGATCCATTTTTTAACAATGTGTATTCCATAGATTTCTATAGAAAATGCATGAAAAACGGACAGAAATGCTGCATGCAGTGCATGTTTTTTAAACGGACTGGAACGGAACGGATTATAACCGCAGGTGTGAAAACCTACGTTTGAAAAACGGATACAAACTGATGTATGTGAACGAGCCCTAAAGCCTGGACAATTCTGCTCATTCAGCATTCATATTCTTTTATAGTGCTTTAAAATAAATGACAAAATTACATTCAGTATATCAGCTTATTAAATGCATTTAACCATTTTAACAGATAACTTACCGTATGCTGTAAATTATGGGTGGGGTATTTCTATTGACTCTTTCTTCTCTAAGCTTTTCAATAATCCTTCATTAAGGCAAATGTCTACATGCCTATTAAAGGCTGCAAGGTCTGGTACATCTTGTTTAACATTACACACTGGGCAGATAAATATTTGATCGCTAGATGCCATTTCTGAGTTTGGCTTAGCTGGTTCTTTCTCAGTGTTGCATACATCCACTTCCTTTTCTGTGCATACAGAATCAGATCCACCCCAAATGTATGAAAATTTCTAATATTGGTCACAATGTTTGACTCTATTGTATTTTTATAGACAATTCATTTATTGGTTCTGTATCCAGAGTTTGGTTGCTTAGATTTTGTATAGAGAACGCAGCATTTCTTATTTCATTTGAATTGATTTCCTTCTCCTCCAATCTCATTGTTTATATAACTTCAGCTTTGGGGCGAACATCAAAATCGTTGGCCAGAGGAGATCCAGTTAAACATCTGTCATGTGTCTTATTAAGCTTTCAAGGTCCCAATCACTTTTGTTCTGGGAACAGATCGACAAAATAATCGGCTTTTGGGCAGAACTTCTGTCTGTGGCAATTTCCGTCCTTGGTTCGGCGCTGCATCTCGCACCTTTGGAAAATCCACTAGAATCTGTAAATGTTTCTCGACCCATCTGCTCTCTAGCTGCGCGTTTTTGATTGAAAAGCTCTGTCTTGAGGACCTGGTGTCTGTGTGGATGGACTTTTTCTGTCAGGGGGTCCCAAAGGCACTGCATTTCCGACTTCTCATTTTGTAGAAAACCAACATTGCTTTTCTGATGTTTTTTTGTCTCTTCGTTTAAAAATCCAGACACCCTGACTCCTACAGTATAAATAATTAAGTTATCATATATGATGTACCTATCATTTAAAAAATACAAAACAAAGCTAATAAATTTGAAAAATGTAATTTTTAAGAGATGTTTACAATTTTCAACAGCCACTTCACTTACGAGAATAGCATTCCAAGGAAACAATATAAATTCACAAAAAAACACTGTTTTGTGTAGCCAATCAGATTGTTGGTTTAAATTCAAGTTTATTGGTTCTTTTGCAGACATGTAAACCAATCAATGTAATCGCTTCTTGGACTTACACCTAACACAGCAACCAAAACACTATTCAGCTACTGAATATACATTGGGGAAATGACAGCTATAAGCTATTAAAAGAAATTGGACAGAACGTGTTTGGCTGCTAGACTAGCCATCAGCTTTCAGAGTAAGCCTAATAATTACAAAGAACAAAGTCAGCTTCCAGTGGCTGCCCTCTGTTTTTGCAGAATGTTTGTAAGCAAATTCTGGGAATGTAGTTTACATCTGAAGAGCTGCGGTTGGAGGTGCTCTATAATGAGAAATTCTTTATATATATTATTATATATAACACCACACAAATACAGCAAAAATGGGCACTCGCTCCTCAATCAGAATCCTTGCTCTGGTGCATTCCTAATGGTTATCATAATAAGATAAAAGATGGATGCACTTTGAAATTTTGCACTTAAATTTTTGGCCATTGATCATGTGCCCATGCCACCTAAAGGGGGGGACAGATCTAAATTATTGTTGCAAAAAGAAATTTATTGGATTAAAAAAGCTTGGAACCATCCATCCTAATGGCCTTAACGAGCAATACTCATTAAATGGTTTTTAAAAGTAGATAAGCCTATTAGTTCCTATATATATATTCATAGGTCTTCTATTTGTTTTATCAATTTTGTATCATACCGAGATTTTTTATGAGAATGTTTAGAAAGGGTGATGTCTTTTTAGATTTCTATATTATTATTATGGAGCACTTTAGCACATGCACTTTAATATTTATCTTACTTATGAGCATTTTACATATACTTGAGTAGTGTTGTACACTTGAATTACGTCCATTGATGATGATGTCATTTATTGTGGGAGTGACTTAATTATATATAGTTCTCAATGTGTGATCATTTGTTAGCTTGAGAAAGGTCTTGAACCAGACCGAAACATTGCTGATTGCACTTATGTATGCACTTGTTGCACTAAATAATTTGTGAAAAGGACCCTGGAGTGCATCCATCTTTTATCTTATTATATATATATAATATATATATATATATATATATATAGGCAAAGTGAAGTACCGGCGCACCGTGGGGTCTTATTTAAACAATACAAACTGTTTTATTCAGCATAAGCGTGATACAATCAACGCGTTTCAGCCCTCTAAGATCAGGCCGTCATCAGGATTACAGACACGCTGTACAGGTGAGTTTAATACAACAACACAGTGATAAAAAACCAAACCCCCCTCCCGCCCACTCCCCCGCCCACGTCAGTTAACCCCTTACGATCCCATCCCCAAGTGTCTATAAGTGGATCGTGCATGATAGTGACTAAAGTCTGGCCACCCCACTAAAACCGATCGGTGTAACAGTTATCACAACTCCAATTCTAATTTTTGTCAGTCGGTGGTATCTCATCGTGGACCCAAAGGTGCTATCAGAGAGTACCTCCCTTATGGTGCAATTATTTAGTGATCAGGGAGTGTATTTAAAGCCTAAGGGGATATTTTACATAGGAATAAGAGGCATCATAAAACTGTAGTGCATAAGAATATAAATATGGTATAGCCATAATTACTATAAAATATCAATATCAAACATAACCAGTTTAAAAGCCATATGTGTTTCAACAATAAAGTGCATAGTGCTACGTGTTAATCAACATAGTAATGTATAATAAGCAACAGTGGCTAGTAAAACGTGAGTGATGACTGCCATAATAAAGCAGACATAAAACTAAAACTACAATTAAAATCAAACGCCTACACTTATTAGAGTATATGTTACAATTAGCATCTTGGCACATTTGGATAATAGCCAGCGGCCTCTCAAGTTGGGAGCTTGGAACCTTGTGTAAATAATGGCATTACTCAATAACTAACTATATAATTTATAGATTGTATTGGTTCTAGTAACAAGCAAGTTCATCCTCATTAGAGGGCCAAGGAGAGGAAGAATTAGTCTGACTTTAAGGGTATGTGGAGAATTCAATTATATTAGCTGCAAGGTCTATTATCTAACGCTATCTGTTTATTAGAGGAAGCATGACAATGACAGTTGTTTCGTTCATGCCTGCCGGTGTCAGTGTATTGAGGGATCTGATCCAACGGGCTTCCATGCGTAAAGGGCTCGATTCGATTCTCCTCTCGCGTCTTACTTATTTGTGATCATAGCCATCCACTTAAAGGTGGCTAATGTATGTCCCATTTTTGCAAATGTTTAGCAACATGATTGCTCGCCATTTATGTAGTGTTGTTAAGGTCCATGGTCTTATTGGTATTGGTCGTGCCCAATGCATTCCTTATAGCTTGTCTTGATTAGCCATTCGCTCGCGGATCGTGGTAGTTGCCTTCCCTATGTAATACTTGCCGCAAGGGCAAGTTATGAAATAGATAGCATATTGACTAAGACAATTAAGTCTATGTTTTAATTTTGATTCTTTGTCCATTTTGGGATGAGGGAAGTCTTGGCCCGTAATTACATAACGGCAAGCCAAACAGCCACTACATTTAAAGCAACCTTTTCTTGTTGGTGGCAGCCATGTTGTTATGTCCTGATTATGGTTCATTCGAAAATCCGGTCTTACCAAGAGGTTCTTTAGTTTTTTCCTCCTCGGAATGCCATAAGTGGTTTATTATTTCCAAAAGGTAACTGTGTGTCATTTTGATGATCTCCCTTTGGATCTTAACTTTTCGTAAGGATTTTGCTCGGGGGGGTGATTGACCAATAAACGGAATACTTTCCGTAATTTTTTTGTCGTTTTGTTTTTGGCCAGATGTTTGCCACTTTCACAATACACAAGAGGCCCGTTTCATTTGTTCTCTGTTGTTCTATCATATCCTCTAGCGAGAAATTTATACTTCATTTCCAAAAGCTGTTTTTGTGCATTATGTACGATTGGTGTTGTTTTTCAACACTCTTATCATTTGTGAGTAAATGATGCCTCTTCTTTTGGGCTATCGGGAGCAACTGGTCGCGTGCATTAAAGTATTTCTGTCTGTGCTTTTCTGATACAGGGTTGTGTGTAGTTTATCATCCTCCTTATATATTTTTAAGTCCAGATATTCAATGGATTCTAAACTGGTTTTGTAGGTAAAACGTATTGGGCTTTTTTTGGAATTCAGATTTCCATAAACCCTGCACATTCCGCCTAAGTCCCCTTCCATAGGATAAATAGGTCATCTATATACCGTTTATAATGAGGATCTTGTCTTCACATAGGGGCAATATGTTGTTCCTCGTACTTTTGCATGAACAGATTCGCGAAGGACGGGCCCGCATATTACGCACCCATAGCGGTCCCCGCTATCTGTGGTAGTATGTGGATTCGAACCTAAAGAAATTATTTTCCAGCGAGAATAGTAGGAGGTCCATAAGGAATTCTATTGGTGGTCAGTGTGTCCTGAGTTGATTAGTGCATCCTTACATGCCAGGACTCCATCCAGGTGTGGTATCACGGTATATAGTTTTCTTAACATCACAGGACATAACACTGTATTATCCACTGGGCCATCGTATTGTCTCAGAATATCCAATAGTTGGCCACTATCACGCAGATAGGATCTCATGTTTTAACCACGGGTTGTAAAAATGGCTATATACTAGAAACTGGTTTCCAGTAATGACCGCATGCTGCAATAATGGGCCTCCCGGGTGGTGCCGTAACGGACTTATGAATCTTTGGAACCGTATGATGATAGCACTTTTGGGGTTTCACAATATAGGAACCCACTTGTGCCCTCAGTAATCCACCCGTTTGAGACCGCCGTTTGTAGTCTTTGATGTAATATTTTCTGTAAGAAAATAGGGGTCACCCGTAGCCGTTTGTATGTCGTAGAGTCATTTAGTTGACTTAGGAGTTCCTCCTTGTAGTAGGCTAGGTCTAGTAGAACTATAGCTCCCCCTTTATCCGCAGTTGTGATAACTGTACAACCCGATCGGTTTTAGTGGGGAGTGGCCAACTTTACGTCACTATCATGCACGATCCACTTATAGACACTTGGGGATGGGATCGTAAGGGGTTAACTGACGTGGGCGGGGGGAAGTGGGCGGGAGGGGGTTTTGGTTTTTTATCACTGTGTTGTTGTATTTAAACTCACCTGTACAGCGTGTCTGTATCCTGATGACGGCCTGATCTTAGAGGCCTGAAACCGTTATTGTATCACGCTTTATGCTGAATAAAACAGTTTGTATTGTTTAAATAACCCCACGTGTGCGCCGGTACACACACTATATATATATATATATATATATATAATATAATATATATATATATATATATATATTATTTTAGCACTACATTATCAGGTTATACTAAAAGTTCTTATCGTTTAAAATGGTGCAATATTGCCCCAACCAATCAGATCTTATTTAATATTTGAAAGAAACATCTGATTGGTTGGGCAAATTAGCACCATTTTAAACTATAAGAACTTTTATTGAAAACCGTTTGTATTAGCACCAATATCTTCCATAGCACTTTTCAATTACATGTAACATTCACATCAGGTCCGCCCCACGAGAGCTTAAAATCTAAGCACATTTATTTGACATGAATGACTTTAACATTGTGGGAGGGAACCGGAGTGCCTGATGAAACTCACACAAGCACAGGTGAGAGCATACTAACTCCTGGCATATGTGTCAAGGGTGGATTTGAACTCAGGACTTCAGCACTGCAAGGCATCAGTGCTAACCAATGAGCCAACCATGCTGCAATGTAAAACTTGTTGGAACAAGCAATACGTAAATAAGAATTGACCAGGATTCCTAGAAAATATTTTATAAAAAATCCTTACCCATTACCTCAGGCGTAACGACTCTGGTGATGCAAATCAATTTCTGTCTTGAGATTTCTTTAGCAACAGAAAATATCTCCTCTTCTGTAGAAACTGCTGATGTCAAGTAAAGCTCTTTCCGGACTTCAAACTTAACATTCTTCAGTTTTATGTCACAGTTTACCCTGTAAAATGTGATAGATGTCAATACTGTACGTTTCTTGTTAGATCCCAAGTAATTAGTTTGGCTGACAAAGAGGGCACTTAAGGACATCAGAATGAAATTATATGTGGCTTTTCTGTATCTCAACACTTATCTGCCATTAACTAATGCCCAGTAGAAAATAACCCACCCCCACCCTACAAAAATCATTATTGCATTAGGCAGAATCCCAAAGATCCAGAGGGATGGAAAGTAAAACAGAGAATAGGGAAAAATTCCAACTTCAAAGTCCTTCTGATAAATGCTACAAACATTGGGAACTATTAGTAGGAAACATAGTCTATGATCCTTTGGATTTGTAAATCAAGGCAATACTGACTAAAAATGTATATAGCTGATGGCAGACATCCAGGGTTTCTATCCAGGCAACAAACAAAGAAGCAATAAGATCAAAGCATTATTTCACGTTGGTGTCTAAGTAATCATTTTAAAACAACAATATTACAAATGTGGAAGTTTTTTATTCATTATTATAAAGCAATATTAATCCAGGTGATTATCTCTTACAACCCAACAAACCTATTTACAACAAATAAAGCTTCATAACAAAATAATCTGAAAAAATAATAAACCTGTACTATATATGCAATATATTCATATGGAGGCTAAAATTCTGGATATGTATAATATATGGATAATTACCCATGATAATGGGCCCTTAGACTGTAACATTAAAGGACAATTATACTACCCCCCCTCATTCCTTTCCCCCACTCCTGCAAAGTACCCAGGGTGGGGACCTAAACGCTAAGTCCTCACTCCGGTACTTTACAAAAGTCCTGCCACTACTTACTTGTAATCTCCCTCGTCGCTCCGGTCCATCCTCCCCACTGCATTTTGAGTGCCGATCGCGAGTGCATGCTAATGGAAGACGCGCTGTGCAAGGAGGCGTGTATTCCCATTGGCTGCCTCCCGGACTGTCCACTGACAGTGCCTTGGGAGAATCGACCAGAGCGTACGAGGGAGATTACAAGTATGCAGGACATTTGTAAGTACCCAGAGATGATGACTTAGCGTTTTAGGTCCTCATCCTAGTACTTGTGCAGGAATGGATCGGGGAAATGGTAAGTATAATTGTCCTTTTAAGTTACCAAAGAGTGCAATGATAATATAAAAGCACAAGGCCATAGGCTTTTATACAGGGCATGGGAACTCCGAGGTGACTTAATATCCTTATATTATAATGTGAAGGGTCGCATTATTGCGTATAATGATAAGGTTTAATTTTAATTGTTTTGCCTTAAGGCCGTGTACAGCATTAAAAACAGGTATTCTTCAGTAGCATTGCAATATTGTCATTTTAAAAGTAAATAAGTAGAAGAAACTGACCAGGATTTACTTTCTATCCCCAACCTCTAATCTCCTCGTCAGTTAACTTTTTTATCAAACAGTTATGGGGTTGAACATTGGATGGCCAGAAGCATATGGGAGCTGCAATGGAACCTTTTCTTTTAATAATCACTCAGTGACATAGCTATGTGATTATTATAAGAAAATATTCCACTGCTGCTCCCTTATACTATGAGCCTCTTATGTATTATTAGTCACCAACACTGAGAAATTCCAAAGAACATATAAAACATAAGCCCTTATATCCTTTTAGTATAATGTAAGGGGCACTTTATTTGAATTGTTAGTAAATAATTTGCAGTCTCAAATGTTTTTGTGAAAGACCCAAAGTTGCTCTTCTCTTACATATAGGGTTATATATATAAATGTGTGTGTGTGTGTGTGCAAGTAAATTCATTTAAGTTCTGATAAAACTTCAGTATGTGCACAGGCCTATTATTTAGGCAATCAAATTTAGATCAATCTATATCGCCCCCTGTAACAACCTGCATAACTTTCTTTCAGCATGCCTTAGTCATCCTTTTAAGTTAAAACCCATTTAAAATTAAAATGCATTTAGAATAAAATCTTAAAGGGCATGTCCACCTCCTCAAACTGATATTTTACATACAGGTTATAGTATAGTATAGTAAGTACTTGAGGTTGAACAAAGACATATGTACATTCAGTCCAACCCATCTAGCATATCATCATTTCTACATAACTGTTGATCCAGAGGAGGCAAAAAACCTCACCAATTTATGAAGGGGGAAAACTTCCTTCCGGACTCGCAAGTGCATCGGAAATTTTTATTATTATTATTATATATTTGATATTTATTATGCAAACCGAGAAAAAAAAAAGCCAGGTGGTTCCCATCTGAGCGGTAATCACATTCATACGCTTGAGTGCCCTGTGCTTCAGATAGGT
>JAACNH010003959.1:0-21881 GCA_019447015.1 Hymenochirus boettgeri
TGGCAGACAGTTGGTGTCTGCCATGTACAATGCTGTTTTGACACCTTACACTGGGCGTTCCTATAACACCTCTTAGCCACTATCCAATCACGCCCTTAACACTTGGCTGTGATATGCTAATTGGGATTTTCCAGGGTACATAATTGCCACAGATTCTTGTGCAAGTCATTCTGAATTGAGAAAGCCAGTCGGATGACTAGCGAAACGTCTTCAAGAACTAAACTTGATCTAACCGAATATAAGATATGCATTGTGTTTACAATGTTGGCCACTAAAGGCATAGTTATTAATGAAAATGAGATTTAAAAAATGGTCTTTTAAAACAAAACAAAAATAAAATCTGGCCACATAGGAATTAGAGGAAAGGAGTATACCAGTTGAACAAACTATCAAGGTTATTCAATAAAAGTTCTTATTGTTTAAAATGGTGCTAATTTTGCCACAACCAATCAGATGGTAGCTTTCAAATGGTTAATAACATCTGATTGGTTGGGGCAAATTTAGCACCATTTTTAATGATAAGAACTTTTATTGAACCTCCCTGTGTACATCTACCAGGGGTACTCGTGGATCACAGACTTTTGTGTAGAACAATGGCACCTCTTAACATTCAGGTGAGATACCATTATATTTATATCTGGGTATCCCCAACACTGGACCATTTGGAACATGTCTGGGTGCAGAGGTATAAGCAATACCTTGAGGTTGTGGGATTTGATGATATGTATTCTCTTATACTATATTATGCTGAGAAAATCAGCTTCACAATATTGGATCCCTGGAACTTTGGAATATTGATGGAGAGCCCGCACTCCTTTGGGGTCCAGCTATCCTGTGCACTTAGCATGCTGCAAACTGCATTCCATTGTAACTGCATTTTTTATTGCATTTTTTTAAAGACATTGCATTTCAGTTTTTTTCCTGTAAAGCACGTCCTGATTGGAGATGTCTGGGACATCCCCCATGTCGAGAGAGCTCACATCATCCAGAAATAGAAGAGTCTTGTTCCAGCGTTTGAGAAGGAAACTCTAAAGAGGTCAAAGCTGGAACAGGGCATAGTAGATTGCTTTTATTGCAGGCCACCATTTTTCCCCATGACCCACATGCTTTCTTGAATTGATGGCCACAAAGACAAACAGAGCACAATCACAGATGAGAAATTTTTTGGAGGAGGCAAAGAATTGAAGGGTGCAGCACAAAATACATTTGCAGACTCAGTCGATGGTGCCTTAGAGGAGAATATCCTAATAATGTATAAGAGTGATACCTCTTCGGCATATAAAAGGCAGAGTCGTCTGGGTAGAGGCAGAGTACGAAGGGTAGAGAGGAGAAATGGTAGTGCTGTTCTCCTATGGGAAGTCTCAGGTATTTGTGGTGACAGACAAATGGGGGCCTGAATATACTCTTCAAAAATATCTATGCATGACATTAAGCCCCCTTTGTCCATTTCACCCTAGAAAGGTGAAAGCTTCGGAGAATTGTTGGACTAAATTGTGATGGTTCTCCTTTTCCGCATTTTTCTTAATACCTCTGTATAACTGGACCATGCAAACCTATCTCCTTTACCACCCATGCAGTAGCAAAGGTAGGAGTGAACCGGAGGACGAGAATATAGATTTCAAGAGACCATCTGTCTTTTTATCAGCTGGAAATGGTATTACCATGGCTTTATCCAGTCTGGAGATTGTGGGTCAACCAAGGGTGGAGGCCGTTCGCTTCATGTTGGCCTTTGGAAAAAGGAAGTATGCTAGAAAGCATCTTAAAGGGCATGTCCACCCCCAAAACTATAATCCCCCCAACTACTGGCCCCATTGTGTAGTGTAGTTTAATCCTTACCTAACATCCCAGCTCCATAGGGTTCTCCTGTAGTCCCCCCCCCCTAAGTCCCAAAAACTGCCCACCAGG
Source organism: Hymenochirus boettgeri (assembly GCA_019447015.1). Classification (NCBI taxonomy): domain Eukaryota; kingdom Metazoa; phylum Chordata; class Amphibia; order Anura; family Pipidae; genus Hymenochirus; species Hymenochirus boettgeri. The sequence goes on from JAACNH010003959.1 coordinate 1,906, forward strand.
AGGATAGCAGAGTCCATATAGGACTCTGCCTCCTCCCTGGCCTCCGGGAGAAGTTTGGCATGCGTACTGCAGCCCTTTATCAATGTTGGCTCAACATATCTTTTCAAATTTGAAAAAAACTCACCATTTATTAATGTTGAATCAATGTTTATTTACCAATCCGATTCTCAATGTTGTAGCTAAAACCAAAAATCAATACTGGTTCAACTTCAAAATCATCACACTGACCATGCTGACCATATCTCAACGTTTTAATTCAATAGCTCCTTGCTATCTTGGCATGTGTTGAGTCATTCAGAGGTGTGGCTGTGTGGTGACACATACATAGTACAATACCTATATACATACTACATAATAATACATACATACTTATATACATACATAACATATATACATACATACAAGATTCTGCTTACCGAATTGTATGTGCAGGTTTTGTTTTTCTACTGTTGAGAGAATTTCTTAAACAATGGCTGTAATAGAAATATATTGAAATAGCGGCAGATAAATACAATTACTCTCTCCACATACCATAAAATAACTGTATGAGAAAAATTCCAGATACAATTCTTCATAGACCGTCAAAGCTAAGGAAATTTTGTGAAGAAAATAAAGAAAAATTATAGTTCAAGTTAGAAATTTTCCCAAAAATTTAAACGATAAGTAGAACTACCCACTAAATATAATTTTCCCCTACGTATCCTCAAATCAAATGATATCAATGTGGTTTGTATCAAGCAACACAGCACGAAGTAAGTTCAAGTTACAAGGCATAAGAGCAATTACAGAAAAAGATTTAACCAGCTTTCAAACAAACGCCCCTCTTGGATATTCCATGTAGTGCTGAATTTCAGAATGCAAATTCTTCATAGAAAATAATATAATTCAGGTAATGAGAAATCTTCCCAAACTTACATGATAAGTAGAAAGTACCCAGAAACAACACAGTTGATCAGCCATGAAGTAACCCCAAAGCGACCAAGACAGAGAATTATAGAGAAAAGATTTCAACCCCCATCTTTGAAAAACATTTTTTCTCCCGTTTTATTAACAAACACCAAATGCAGAAATTCGCCCCACAACTATTTATTTTTAGAAACTACTATCACCTTCCGCGAAGTGCCAAGTCTTTCATACATCAAACTGAAAATACACCCCTTTTCCTGGGGAAACAGTCCCAAAAAAACAATATATTTTGGAAATCTGCACACCTTTAGCTGTTATAACAAGGTCATTTTTTCACATGTAGGTTGCATAGTCCAATGCTATTCATCATAGACCTTTCTGCTATTAGGATATTTTTATTAAGTTAAGTTAAGTTAGCAAAATGTAAGTAACACAAATCTCATTAATATCAATCTCCCACATGTGTTTAAAGGCATGTCTACCCTTTTGTTCCAGTTTTTCTAACCAATTCCCCAATCACAGAAATACCCCCACAAACATTAGGCCTGCAACCGGCCTTAAAGGTAAGGCCCACCAGACAGTCCCCAAGCCCATCCAGGCTCAGCCCTTCCCTCTCCTAACACTCTCGCCCTAAGGTGTCCTGCCACAACTGCCCCCAAGCGGGCAGGAGTCCCCTGACACATGGCCAGGGTAAAAGAAAAACCCTGGCATCCACCAGTGGTTCATCCCCAATCCATTCGGTAGTGCTCAGGCCACAGGATGAGATAACCAGGTTAAGGGTGCTCAAGCTATGAGGGAGCAGAGGCAAATCCCACACATTTTACACCGTCGCTCAGTCATTAAAGGTCACGGGCCGAAGTGCGTGCTGACACCAGTTTTGCCTAGAAATGAATTTTGAATTGAGTTCACAAATATATTAAATGATGATTAATATACCAACATTAGCTAATTAAACAGATTAATGTGTTCTATTCAGTACAGACCTTTCATAGGAATAGCCTGCAAAAAAACCAGTAGAATTTCCACAATAAGCATACCACATTTATATTGGTATCCTATATAGTAAACTGTGCGTCCACATGTGCACCAGGTGCATCACCTAACAATTGGCGTCTGCCATCTTTTCACCATGTTTTTAGGGTGAAAGCTAGTTCCCAGTTTGGCTGGAGATGAGGGGGCGGAGAGCATTTCAGACACATGTGGATCATCACATGAGGGGCGGAGTTCACAGCCATTCTAAACTAAAACCGCAACACCCACCCTAACCGCCATTCTCCCCCCCTACGCTAAGCACCAGGAGGAGATAGCTGTTATTTATCTGGTTACAGGTTTATCTGGTTGTTTTTTTCTGTGTTAAGCAGGTATGTTCCCTGAATTGAGTAATGTGTAGATACAGCGAAACATGTTCCATTTTTGGTGGGTTCACAATGTGTGTCTACAGGCCGAATGATGTTTGACCTCAGTGCACATGGTCTTGGCTGTGGGGGTTTAGGGGTGGCAAGAGGGGAAGCACATGGTCCTTGGCTGTGGGGGTTTAGGGTGGCAAGGGAAAGCACATGGTCCTTGGCTGTGGGGTTAGGGTGGCAAGGGGAAAGCCATGGTCCTTGGTTGGCCTGTGGGGGTTTTTAGGGGGTGTCAAGGGGAAAGCAATGGTTCCTTTGGCTGTGGGGGTTTAGGGGTGGCAAGGGAAAGCACATGTCTTGCTGTGGGGTTTTAGGGTGGGTGGCAAGGGAAGCACATGGTCTTGGCTGTGGGGTTTAGGGGTGGCACGGGAAAGCACCTGGTATTGCTGGGGGGGTTTAGGGGTGGGATGGCAAGGGAAAGCACATGGTCTTGGCTGTGGGGGTTTGGGGGTTGGGGTGGCAAGGGAAAAGCACATGGTCCTTGGCTGTGGGGTTTAGGGGTGGGGGGGCAAGGGAGCACATGGTCTTGGCCTGTGGGGGTTTAGGGGTGGTAAGGAAAGCACCATGGTCCTGGCTGTGGGTGCATGGGTGACCACATGGTCTTGGCTGAAAAAACGCTGTATATACACATTTCAGCTAACAGCCGTCCTCAGATATATATTACCATGAGGAACGGCGATTTAGCTGAAAACGCGTACTATACTGCGTTATTTTTCTTAAATCGGAGAGTGCCTTGGTTCTTCCATTTTATATCTAGATATTACCTGTGCACATGGCTTCAAACATCAAAACTATTTTAGTTTTATCAACATGTCGATGACGCACCGGGTCATTGTCATCAGATGAACAATGACCTGTGCGTTGTCCGAAACATTGATAAATAAACTAGTTTTGATGTTTTGCAACCCGTGTGCCCTGGGAATATTCTCTATGTTTGGGAGCCATGGTGTAATATGTGGAGTTACACTACCTGGTGGCACCTGGATTGTGATTAAAGTTTACTCCAGGATAAGTGCATAAGTACCACTGTTGTGTTTATGTATTGTATATACTAAATGGTTGTCGCCAAACACAAGGCTTTATGTAAAAAAAAAAAAAAAAATCAATGTTTTTATTTTAGCCATATTCCAATATTAGGTGTTAGTCCTAATGGCAACATTTTCTATATGTAATATCAATTCTTAATCAGGCTGACCCAACCTTTAAAAAATTTCTGTTTAGGCTCTGGCATAAATGAGCCATGAATATACTGTGACATAAAACGAGGAAAGTGGAATGAATCCCCAAAAAATGTAATACACAAACCATTAATGTGTGAAGATGTCCATGATGGAGGTGCTCTTAAATAATCAGAATTATCTGTTGTGATGTTTCTTAATATGTTTGGGAGAAGTGATTCCTGAGGAATCTCCCCCAAAAATGGGAAGGTTATTTTTTATTATAATCTATTGAACTTTCTCCTTCGTCCATTTGGTTCATTTGAAGTACCCAGGCCAGACTTGGGTAATGTGCATTTTTCTGGAGGTGGACATTTTTGCTTAGAGCAAATTGCTTCTCCTAACCTTAGCCTCTCACAGCTCAGCCTGCCCTTCCATTTTTTGTAAGTGCCTTTCAGGTTCAGATGTAATGGACTCGTTGTATGGACTGTAACCGGGTAACTATACTATACTATATGTTGTCTCTCCCTGCATGGAATTATAATATTTTTATTGACTGCTCCCGGAACTTCAGAAGCGGCCAATGTGGGGAGGACCAACCATTCACTCCACAAGAGGGGGAGATTCTCCACAAATATACAGTAAAATCTTGCACTAATACCTTTGCGGATATACAAAAAACAGCCAGGATGCGCTGCTCACATTAAAACGTGTTAGGAGATTTGATCTTACTCATCAGGACCTGGAGGTACATTTTAGTATCACAAAAGGCCCTACTTGGGGATGCCAGTTGTCCACTTCCTCATAGGCAGCAAGCGTCTAAGGCTGTTTCCTTATCCAAAAAACATGCTATGTATGCCATTCTCTGAATTGGCCTGCAGTTCAAACAGGCCACTTATGTGGACCCCTGTTCTACTGCAACCCTTCACTGACTTGGTCCCAGATGCGACCCACCCCACTACCCCCCCCAGAACTGGCCTAGGGCACTAGCTGTCATCTATGCAGCATTTCTAATTTAATCGTGTCAAACCTTACATGTCAAGCTTTCCATAATCTCACAACACCTTCTGACTTGGACGAAGAGTCTATAAGGGAAGGGCATTTTCACTAGGCCATCTAGTTGATGATTAATCTAGTCCAAGAGGGATTACAATTTGCCTTCAAAGGAGACTTTTTTAAATCTTTTGAGTCATCAAGACTCAAAAGATACAAACATAGAAAACTGGACCCTCACAATCCATGTTCCTGCACACAATATGTCCTACAACTACATTCTTAACACTACCAGTTGGAGCACGTAGTTTCAAACATAAGGTCTCATCCATACACAAATTCTAGCAATTCTGAAGGGTAAAAGGTCCCACCCCTTAATCACATTTTTAATATTGCCTTCCCCCCTGGTCCCCCAGCCCCAACCGCATAGTTTTTATTTAAGAAAGCCCCCCAACTCTCTTACCTAACCTCCCCTCTTTCCTCCGCCGCGCTCCCGGCCCTCTTCTTGCGAGAAATGCAGCAGAGGGCGGGACCGGCAGCCGCGTCCTGTGATTGGAATGAGCGCAGCCATCACGGACGCGGTCTGCCGAGCTCACTTTAGCGGAGGAAAAGAGGAGAGGTAAGTAAGAGTTTGGGGAGCTTTCTTTAAAATAAAAATTGCGGTTGGTGGGGGGCATTGGATTACTATATACTAAAGGGGTAAACGGCCTAGGGGGAGGAAGATCGGGACGAGGGGGGGGAGGGAGGGGAGAAGTTAAGAATGTAGTTGTAGGACATATTGTGTGCAGGAACATGGACTTGTGAGGGTCCAGTTTCTATGTTTTGTATCTTTTGAGTCTTGATGACTCAAAAGATTAAAAAAGTCTCCTTTGAAGGCAAATTGTAAATCCCTATTGGACTAGACTGAATCATCAACTAGATGGCCTAGTGAAAATGCCCCTTCCATTATAGACTCTTCGTCCAATGTCAGAAGGTGTGTGAGCTTATGGAAGCTTGGACATGTAAGGTTTGACACATTAAATTAGAAAATGCTGCCATAATTTCCCCCTCGTCACTGACCCCCCCCAGTAAGCAAGAGTGATATCTACAACTGGACCAACACCAGAAAAGGGGTAGTGAAAACATGTAAAAAAGGATGAAGTACTGGAGCAAGTCTAACCTGAATGGTTGTACTGTGGCAGCGAAATAACATTTACCAAACAGCATTATTTTGCTGTGTGATGGTAACTTGAAAATGCTAATCAAACCCTCTCATGGTAGTTTGCTCAATAAAATCCGTTGAGGGGGTAAACCTTATTAAAAAGAAAGGAGTATGAGGTAAAAATAAAACATCCCAAATAGCAGCTTAAAATTCAAACGTGTCAGTTAATTTTTATTTGTAAATACAGGATAGGATCACGCCTCTTGATTTTGATTTCCCTGTGCAATTAAAAGCATAAATGCTATAGGTGCTCCATCAATAAAGTTCAATGTAGGGCAGCTTGTTTCATTTATTTTAAGCCATGACCAAAAACTTTACCCTACAGCTGTATCCAGGATGAGGACATTAAAATAATATTCTTCACCACTAATAAGCTGGCAGCTAATTTATTTATATTGAAGTCAACGTAAACAGGAATGGCTAGGGATGTTATTTCATAGTATCAGAAGCTTATATTTTGATGTTTGTATGCTAAACATTTTGGAAGGACTGAAATTTAAGTTAAGCATTAGAAGCCAAGTTAATTAAAATATAAGGTAAAAACTACAGAAAGATTTAAAAACAAGCAAAAAAAAACTACAAGCAAGTGTGAGTTTGGTCACAACACAGAATGTGATTTTTGTTATTTTGTTAATTTTTTGTTTTAAACAGTTTTATTCTTTTTTTAAGAACTTAGGTATTTAAAAATTCCATTGTACTATGAAATGCACGTTATGTTCCTGTCACAAGGATGGAAAAGTTAAAGAAGAGGAAAAACAGCCTTGGAGCAAAGTTACAAGAAAAAGTAGGAATTTAATGAAGGACAGAGCGTGTAATAAAAGAAGATAAGAAAAACAATAAATTTTAAAAAAAATTCAAAATCTTTCCCCCTCATCCCAAAGCCTAATGAAAAGTTACACTAAAAATTGTTGTAAATCTTCAAATCAAGGCTTGTTCAAGTTGTTACTTACAACCATTAGCCAGTTCACCACGGAGGTTGCGAACTTTTTTTTTCAGATATATATATAAATTGAATTAAATGAACCAAACTACAAAATCTGCCTAATTACAAGAAAATAATAAAAGGTGATCTTAAAAAGACAAACAAAAACTTCTCAAGGAGATTCAAACAGTTTTTCCAAATCATAACCTTTACATCCTGCAGATTGATATAAATTTAGATTTATGGGTAGGACTTGCCCTTTAAGGATAATGATTATTCTTAATATGACACCCAAGCGTTCTAAGGTATTTAAGCTATAGGACTGTAGGTGTTATTTTTTACTTAAATCTATTTGTATATTTTTTAAGAAACAAACAACTACCATTATTAGATACAATTGTATTTTGTCATATTAAATGGTAAATTAAGACTTGTAATAGGACAATATTTACAAGAATTATAGTCTTCATCTAAACTAAATGGTTAAATTGTGACTTTTTTCGGAGGAATGTAATTAAGCTGGCAAAAGAGGCACACAGCAACATTGAAATGTTTTCTCATTTGACTTGAATGATGCTTAGCACAGTAGTAGAGTGTGTAAGACAAAAGGAAATATTTCAAAAGGTTAATAACACCCATTAAGAGGGGGGAGTCACTTTATTAGTAAATGTTATTTTAACTAAATGATAGGGTTGTTAATCCTAGTTAATATGTAAAGCTTATCCCATTTCTGTTTCCGCATTTATGAAAATCTGACCCCATTTATTCTGGTCCAATATTTAGGGCATAGACATGAAGGTGTAATGAAGTATAATTACAATTTATGGTTAGAAAGGTTAACTGTTGGCATTCTCTTATAAGAGCGGTTTTTTTTTTTCAAACGCCTTTTCCACAGGTGACAAGTTAAAAACTTTGCTCCAGAAATAAAAATGGCAATAACCATTGGCGTTTATATAGATTCAAACATTTTAATTAATGGCCTTGCCAGTAAAATTTTGGAATTTGCAGGGGGCCAAAAAATTCTAAAAAAGAAAAAAACCCATGTTTAAATCACATACAGAGGTTTAATTTTTAAAATAAAATCATACATGTATTAACAATACATTAAACAACAATGTTTACTGAAAAACAATATGTACTTTAGCACAAAATATATTCAGCATTGAGGTTGGAAACAGAAGAACAAAGCCAATTTTAATACATTTAAAGGACATTGAATCCTTAAGCTCCAGGGCATTATATACTGCTTGTAATACTTAAATAACACACTTAATAGTTCAGTACCAGCACTTCAGAGAACAGTTTACTTATATTATTTTGATAATATTAAAGAAGTTAACTTTTTTTAATCCAAATGTTGAATGTTTTTTCCTGATAACACCTAACAATTGGAAGATTTCATCTTGATATTGAAATTCAATGACTCACTCCAGTCTGAAAGGTGATCAAATTAAAAATGTTTTATGTCACAAGGACAATTAAAAACAGAGGAAAATATCGTTACCTTATATGGCATCTGTTCCAACTGTCAAGAAAAAGGTTCTCCATTTAATAAATAGAGATCAAGAGGTTAAACAACCACCTATATTAAAGGGCAGTCCAGGAAATGAAGGAATCCAAGCTGTGTGTGTGAGCCTCTGTTCCATGCTGATTACTCGTCCTCAACAAGGTTTTAAAATATATATATATATATATATATGTTCCCCAGCGTTCTAGTGAGTTCATATGTGTCTGTGATTGACAGCCTCTCAGCCAACACAGGAAAACCCACTGAGGAGCTGGCCCCAAGCCCCCCCCCAGAGCAGTATTAGATTGGGATCACAGTGGGAGAGAAGGCTGTGTAAGCAGAAGAAACCTGTCTTTTTAAAGCAAGTATTGGGGCGGTTGGGGGTGGTAGGGGATACCTACTGTTCTTAACCAAAAGTTTGTTCGGGTTGACATGCCCTTTAATTGCCACATCATACAGTCATTGATAATGTACAAGTATTCTATACAATGATAAATTGATAAATAATTTAATGATCAATACCAAGTAGCATTTTACCATATAGATTACAAATGATAGTTGCCAAGCGCACAGCCCAGTCTTCATAGAGCCTCTGTGCGCATGTGGCATTGTTGACTAAGGACCGTATTCACTGTCTCTATGTTACAGAGTATTTTCTAGACAGATGTTATACACCGATATGGACTCCCTGATAAGTAAGAGAATTCTGTAAGACCCCAGTATTCACGTCTATAGGTACAGGAGTAGTTCTATACAGATGTTATAACCCATATGGAATCCCTGATAAGGAATAGATTCTGTAACTGACCCCAGTATCACTGGCTCTATGTACAGAGTATTTCTATTACAGATTTCTATTACACCGATATGGAATCCTGATAAGTAATAGATTCTGGTAAACTGAACCAGTATTACTGTCTATATGTACAGAGTATTCGTATTTTCTAGACAGATGTATATATACCAATATGGAATCCCTGAAAGAAATAGATTCTGTAAACTGACCCCAGTATTTCCACTGTCTCTATGTACAGAGTATTTCTATAAAGGATGTCTATTTTTAACACCAATAGGAATCCCTGAAAGTAAATAATAGTTCTGTAACTGACCCAGTATTCACTGTCTCTATGTACAGAGTATTTTCTATACCGATGTCTATACACCATATGGAATCCCAGATTAAGAATAGATTCTGTAACTGACCAGTATTCCACCGTCTCTATGTACAGAAGTATTTTCTACTATACAGATTGTCTAACCCCATATGGAAATCCCCTGATAAGTAATAGAGCTGTAACTGGACCCAGTATTCACTGTCTCTATGTACCAGAGTAATGTTCTATACAGATATACAGATGTCTATTACCACCATAGGAATCCCTGATAAGTAATAATTCTGTAACTGACCCAGTATTCACCCGGTCTATGTACAGAGTATTTTCTATACAGATGTCTATACACCGATATGGAATACGGATAAGATAGATTCTGTAAACGACCCAGTATCACCTTCTCTATGTATAGAGTATTTCTTACAGAGGTCTATTACACCAATATGGGGTGAATCCCTGATAAGTAATAGCTTCTGTAACTGACCCAGTATTCACGTCTATATGTACAGGTAGTATTTTCTCATACGATGTCGATCACCAATATGGGAATCCATGATAAAGTATAGATTCTGTCCCCCACCAACTGACCCCAGTATGTCACCGTCTCTAGTACAGAGTATGTTCTATACAGATGTCTATACACCGATATGGAATCCCTGATAAGTAATAGATTCTGTAAACTGACCCAGTATTCACGTCTCTATGTACAGAGTATTTTTATACAGATGTCTATTACACCCAATAGGGAATCCCTGAAAGTAATAGTTCTGTAACTGACCAAGTATTTCACTGTCTCTAATGTACAGAGTATTGTCTATCACAGATGTCTATTACACAATTGGAATCCCTGATAAGTAATAGATTCTGTAACTGACCCAGTATTCACTGTCTTCTATGTACAGAGTAGTCTATTGTTAACAGATGTCTATACACCGATTATGGAATCCCCTGATAAGTATAGATTATGTAACTGACCCCAGTATTCACATCTCTATGTACACAGTATTTTATATACAGATGTTCTATACCCCAATATGGAATCCCTGATAAGTAATAGATTCTGTACTGACCCAGTATTCACTGGTATCATGTTACAGAGTATTTATCTATACAGATGTTATAACGATATGGAATTCCCCGACAGTAATAGATTCGTAAATGAACCCAGTATTCACGTCTCTATTGTACAGAGTATTTATATACAGATGTTCTATACACCGATATGGAATACCTGAGAAGTAATAGATTCTGTAAAAATGACCCAAGGATTCATGTCCTATGTACACAGTATTTCTATACAGATGTTAACACCGATATGGAATTACCCGATAAGTATAGATTCTTGTACACTGACCTCAGTAGTTCACTGTCTCTATGTACACGCGTATTTTCTATACAGAGTCATACACCACTATGTAATCCCTGATAAGTAATAGATTTCTGTAACTGACCCCAGATTCACCGTCTCTAGTACAGGAGTATTTTCTATACAGAGTCTAACACGATATGGAATCCCTATAAGTAATAGGATTCGTAACGGACCCCCGTATTTCACTGTCTCTATGTACACAGTATGTTCTCTTAAACAGATGTCTATACACCGCTATGGATCCCCCGATAAGTAATAGATTCTGTAAAGAACCCAGTATTCACCGTCTCTATGTACAGAGTGATTTTCTATACAGATGTCTAGAACCGATAGGAATCCAAGATACGTAATCGATCTGTAACTGACCCGTATTGCACTGTCTCTATGCTTACACCAGTATTTTCTATCAGATTCTCCACGCCAACTGGTTCGAATTCCAGATAAACTTTGAAACCAGCTTGTTAAACTGCAGTTTATTAACCAGCCAGTGAGAATCAACATTCAGCTTTACTGTGACAATATAAAAGATTTACCGGTATCAGTTTTTTAAATTACTTTTTATTCGTTATAAAAAAAGATGGAGCTTCTATCTAAAGATCTTTGCCGATTGTGTGTGGATCACACTTTAAATGGCATGTTCAGTACCCGAACAAAATTAACTAACACACTCACACAGACCTCACTTGGTTACGCTTTCCTCAGATCAAAATATTTCTGTGCGACAGCAGCATCAGAAAGGCTGGACCAGCAGCAGCGTAAAGCTTAGGTAAATTCTCTCAATAACTCGGCTAAACATGCATTTCAGTGTCTCAGTCGGTTTTGGTAAAATATTGTATGGGTTTCTTCATGCGGCCATGACCGGACCGCGTGTTAATCTGAATCAGATGAATGCATGGTCCTCTACAGATTGCACACTGTTGGGGCTAACCATCAGAACAGCTGCATTTTACCAAGACATCCTTTCTCTGTAGCCCTTCCAGTAGGAAGGCTTGATTACTTGAACGGTCAGGAGGAAGGATTTCTGAAAAACAGTGTACCCAGGCTTAGTGGTGGGCGGAGACATGTCTCAGCTATCACAGATGCGTAAATGAAGCCTCAGAAACAACACTCTTTCAGAAGGTAGAGTACCTTAATAAAAAGCAGTAATCAATGTCTCACCTCTCATTTTGATATGGTTGTTGGGAATTTATCTAGCACAGAAAGGATAGGGGGAAAACACACAATCAGTGTTTTAAGTGGACAGGTGCAGTTCCCTAGCCCTCCACTACAAGGGCCATGAAAGTATCTAGCACAACAGAAAATCTGGGGAGGCACACTTAAAATCATTGCCTATGCACTACCGATCGCAAGTGCAGAGCAGTAATTTTCAGGTGAGTGCAGGAGTTGAATCTCCCCTCGGCTCAGGATCTCACTGGTGATTGGCTTGAGAGTATGGAGAGTTCATCCGCTCTCCTTGAATCCCTAACCCTGTTATGATCTGGAAAAGGAGCTTCTTAACTACCGGAAGTTACGGAGGCAGGGTTTGGAAACAAAATAACTTCTGGGGGTGCTGGTAGCAAAGTTGTATTTTGTTTGTTTTTCGAATGCCGCTCTTGGCTTACTCCGGTAGGCGCGTCCGGAGATAAATATCAAGTTGCATCATTAGAGGCTGTAATATCCATCCATCCAGGCCACGGTATATGTGTAATATTCATCATCAAGGTCACGGTATATCGGTATATTTCATTATCCAGGTCCACGGTATATCTGTAATATCATCTATCCATGGTCACCGTAATCTGTCATATTCATTCATCAGGCATGGTAGATCTGTAATTCGGTTTAGATCAACTGGATTGAAGTTTAGTTCTGAGACGTTGGCTAGTTCATCCAACGGCTTTCCCAATCTGAATGACGTGTACAAGAATCTGTTGTTAATTAAAGGACAAACTATACTCACTATCCTCGCTCCTCTCCTCCATAGATGCATTAGGACCAGGGTGAGGACCTAAAATCGCTAAGTCCTCACCCTGGGTACTTTCCCTAAACTCCTGCACGACTACCCAAATCTGCCCTTCGCCGATGCTCCATTCCTCCGCTCTTCCTGTTCAATGACAGATCGCGAGGAGACATAGGAAGAGTCGCTCTGCAAGGGCGTGTCTTCCCAATTGGCTGCTCGGCGACTGTCAATGACAGTAGGAGGAGAGGTGGAACAGTGTGGATCGCAGAAGCAGCAGAGATTGCGGTAAGTAGTGCAGGAGTTAGGAAAGTTACCCAGGGTGAGACTTCTTAGCGATTTTAGGTCCTCACCCTGGGTACTATGATGCAGGGGATCGGGGAAAAAGGTGATGAGATAATTGTCCTTGAAGCTACCCTAGAAAGTCCCAATTAGCATTATAACAGCCAGGTGTTAGGGTCATCGGAATAAAAGGTTTGGATGCATTGAGGCTAAAAAAAAAAAGGGGTGTTACCAAAATGACATCACTTACGCAGGGCAGGGAAGAATGCCTCTGATTTGTATGTTGGGGAGACCAAAACAGCAACTGCATCAACGTATGGCCCAGACAGAAGAGGTCAATCCTCGGGTCAGGACTCAGACCGCATGTAAGGATAAAAGAACATACCTTTGAAGATTTGATGTGACATATTGGCCAAAAGGAATGTGGGGGACTGGTTCAGAGATCGGGTGTCAAGTGGGCCATTTAATGTGAAAATTAAAGAACCAGCCTAATAGAGGTGGGGGTCGACACCAACTGTCTGCCATGACAATGCTGTTTGACACCTTACACTGGGGTCCTTTAGAACCACCTCTAGCCACTATCCAATCACGCCCTTAACACATGGTGTGATATGCTAATTGCGGATTTTCCAGCGTTAATAATTGCCACAGATTCGTGGGGCAGTCATCTGGAATCTGAGAAAGCCAGTCGGATGACTAGAGAAAACGTCTCTTCAGAACTAACCTTGATCTAAAACGATATAAGATATGCATTGTGTTTACAATGTGGCCACAAAGGCATAGTTATTAATTGAAAAGAGATTTAAAAAATGGTCTTTTAACAACAAAACAAAATAAAATTCTGGCCACATAGGAAGTGAGAGGAAAGGAGGAAGGGAGTATACCAGTGAACAAAACTATCAAGGTATTCAATAAAAGTTATTATTGTTTAAAATGGTGTAATTTTGCCACAACAATCAATGGGCTTTCAAATGGTTAATAACATCTGATTGGGTTGGGGCAAATAGCCCCATTTTAATGATAAGAACTTGTATTCCCAACCTCCCTGCTTGTCCATCTACCAGGGGGTAATCGTGGATCACAGACTTTTGTGTAGCGAACATGGCAACTCTTAACCACGTCACGGTGAGATACATATATTTATATATGGGTATCCTCAACCACTGGACCATGTGGAAACATGTCGGGGTGCAGAGGTATAAGCAAATACCTTGAGGTTGTGGGATTTGATGCTATGTATTCTCTATACTATATTACGGCGAAAAATCAGTTCCAATATTGGATCCCTGGAATTTAAGGACCGGGGGTCCAACATTGAACGAGGTAAATTATACCACTCACAAACTTTGGATATGATGGAGAGCCTGCACTCCTTGGGTCCAGCATCCTGTGCACTTAGCATGCTGCAAAAGGCATTCCATTGTAACATGCATTTTTATTGCATTTTTTTAAAGAATTGCATTTCAGTTTTTTTCCTGTAAGGACGTCCCCCTGATTGGAGATGTCTGGGGGGACATCCCCATGTCGGAGAGCTCACAGCATCCAGAGTAGAAGAGTCTCTTGTTCCAGCGTTTGAGAAGGAAACTCTAAAGAGGGTCAACGCTGGAACAGGGGCATAGTAGATTGTTTTATTGCAGGCCACCATTTTTTCCCTCATGACCCAATGATTTCTTGAATTGATGGCCCACCAAGCCAAACAGAGCACCAAATCACAGATGAGAAATTTTTTGGAGGAGGCAAAGAATTGAAGGGTGCAGCACAAAATACTTTGCAGACTCAGTCGATGGTGCCTTAGAGGAGAATATCCGTAATAATGTATAAGAGTGATACCTCGTCGGCATAAAAAGCAGATTAGGTTCTGGGTAGAGGGCAGGAGTACGAAGGGTAGAGCGGAGAAATGGTAGTGCTGTTCCTATGGGAAAGTCTCAGGTATGTGTTGGTGCAGACAAATGGGGCCTGGAATACTGAATATACTCTTCAAAATATCTATGGCATGACATAAGCCCCCTTTGTCATTGTCACCCTAGAAAGGTGAAAGATTGGAGAATTGTTGGGACTAAATGTGAGGGTTCTCTTTTCGCATTTTTCTTAATACCTATGTATAACTGGACCATGCAAACCGATCTCTTTAACACATGCAGTCAGCAAAGGCAGGAGTGAAAACGGAGGAGAGAATTCTAGATTTCAAGAGCATCTGTCTTTTTATCAGGGGAAATGGTATTACCCATGGCTTTATCCAGTCTGGAGATTGGGTCAACCAAGGGTGGCGTCCGTCGCTTAATGTTGGCCTTGGAAAAAGGAAATAGAAGTATTGTGCTAGAAAGCATCTTAAAGGGCAGTCCACCCCAAAAACTATAATCCCCCCAACTAATGGCCCAGTGTAGTGTCGTTTAATCCTTACCTAAAACAAATCCCAGCTCCATAGGGTCTCCTGTGTCCCCCCCCTAAGTCCCAAAAAAATGCCACCAGGAGGATAGCAGAGTCCAAAGGACTCTGCCTCTCCCTGGCCTCCGGGAGAAGTTTGGCATCGTACTGCAGCCTTCTCCCCTCCCTCCCCCCCCTCTCCCGATCCCTCCCCCAGGCGTTTTAACCCCTTTAGTATATTAGTAAATCCAATGGACCCCCAGCACAACGCATAATTTTTATTTTAAGAAAGCTCCCCAAACTTCTTACTTACCTCTCCTCTTTCTCCGCTAAGTGAGCTGCGGCAGCCGCGTCCGTGATGGCTGCGCTCAGCCAATCACAGGACGCGGCTGCCGGTACGCCCTCTGCTGCATTTCTCGCAAGAAGAGGGCCGGGAGCGCGGCGGAGGAAAGAGGGGAGGTTAGGTAAGAGAGTTGGGGGGCTTTCTTAAATAAAAACTATGCGGTTGGGGCTGGGGGACCAGGGGGGAAGGCAATATTAAAAATGTGATTAAGGGGTGGGACCTTTTACCCTTCAGAATTGCTAGAATTTGTGTATGGATGAGACCTTATGTTTGAAACTACGTGCTCCAACTGGTAGTGTTAAGAATGTAGTTGTAGGACATATTGTGTGCAGGAACATGGATTGTGAGGGTCCAGTTTTCTATGTTTGTATCTTTTGAGTCTTGATGACTCAAAAGATTTAAAAAAGTCTCCTTTGAAGGCAAATTGTAATCCCTCTTGGACTAGATTAATCATCAACTAGATGGCCTAGTGAAAATGCCCTTCCCTTATAGACTCTTCGTCCAAGTCAGAAGGTGTTGTGAGATTATGGAAGCTCTTGCATGTAAGGTTTGACACATTAAATTAGAAAATGCTGCCATAGATGACAGCTAGTGCCCTAGGCCAGTTCTGGGGGGGTAGCATCTGGGACCATAGTCAGTGAAGCTGTTGCAGTAGAACAGGGTCCACATAAGTGGCCTGTTTGACCTGCAGGCAATTCAGAATGGCATACATAGCATGTTTTTTTGTAAGGAAGCCTTAGAGCGCTCTGCCTATGAGGAAGTGGACAACTGGGCATCCCCAAGTAGGGCCTGTGATACTAAAATGTACCTCCATGTCCTGATGGTAAGATAATCTCCTAACAAGTTTTTAATGTGAGCAGCGCATCCTGCTGTTTTTGATATATCCGCCAAATGTTAGTGCAAGATTTACTGTATATTTGTGAGAATCTCCCCTCTTGTGGAGTGAATGGTGGTCCTCTCCCACATTGGCCGCTTCTGAAGTCCGGGATGCAGCTCAATAAAATATTATAATTCCATGCAGGGAGAGAAACATATAGTATAGTATAGTTCCCCTGTTACAGTCCATACAGAGTCCATTACATCCTGACCTAAAGGCACTTACAAAAACTGGAGCATGGCTGAGCTGTGAGAGGCTAAGTTTAGGAGAAGCAATTTGCTCTAAGCAAAATGTCCACCTCCAGAAACATGCACATTACCCAAGTCTGGCCTGGGTACTCAAATGACCCAAATGGACGAAGGAGAAATTTCAATAGCTATTATAATAAAAATATTACCTTCCCATTTTTGGGGGGAGATTCTCTCAGACTCACTTCCTCCAAACCTATAAGAAACATCAACAACAGATAATTCTGATTATTTAAGAGCACCTCCATCATGACATTTCACACATTAATGGTTTGTATTATTACCTTTTTTGGGGATCATTTCCATTTCCTCGTTTATGTTCACAGTATCTTCATGGCTCATTTTTATGCCAGAGCCTAAACAGAAATTTTTTAAATTGTGTCAGCCTGATTACGAATTGATATTACATATAGAAATTTTGCCATTAGACTAACACATAATATTGGAATATTGGCATAAATACAAAACATTGATTTTTTTTTTTTTTTTTTACAAAAGCCTTGTGTGGCTACACATTATTATATACACATACATACACACACACAGTGGGACTTATGCACTTATCCTGGAGTAAACTTAATCACAATCCAGGTGCCACCAGGTAGTGTAACTCCACATGCGTGAGGATTCCTGGAGGAACAGCTGGTAGTTCGAACACTCACAGGTTGCGCAACTTACCAGTACTCGTTCTCTTGATGTATAAAACACCTTGCAACCAGTAAGCTGCAAAATGTTATGGGGCTTTGTGTAAAGAACTAGCACAAAATCCATCACAAAATGTATTGCATCTCCCTGTTATAGCCTAGCCCCTCTATTCTGGCTAGTGAAGGGGGTGTAGTCAGACCGGATGGGCCAACCAATGTGAGGACAGCAATCTAGGATTTCCAGATCACCTGTAGAATGCTCTTAATAAATGTAGGTAGCAGGGTTTCAATAATATCAGATAATTAACCAACATTCTTTCAATGTGGCTTTGCTATCTGAGTTATTATTGAATCGGTATTGAATCAATGTAGTAAATTAACGCTGAATAAATGGCCTTACCGACGAGCAAGATCGATGCTAAAACAACATTGATATTCAACGTTGTTTCAATTTTAATGCATGATGTTAAATCTACATTGTTTTAATGTATCGTTGCTATCTGGGTGGCGATGCCCTCTGAAAGGGCCGACGCCCATGAAGTCCAGTTTGACCAATAAAAATCCTGCACGTCACTTGCAGAGTGTGATTCCCCAATTCAGTAACTCAGATGAAGGACCTGGGTCAGTGCGTTGCCCGACTTCAACAACACAGACAGAGTCCACTTCAGTGACACAACAACAGTGTAATGTACGGCTACACAACTCGGAGAGCTGCACACACAGAACAACAGCTTCTATAACAGAGGGAACTAGACATTTCCCTTAGGGTTAGGCCACACTAGCACAATTTTTTGCGTTTGCGCATGTGATTTTTTGCTAACATTGCAATCACGGCAACACATGCAATTGCCTTTCCGTTTGCGATAAGCAATCGCATGCTATTTCGTATCTTAAAAGGAGAAATTGCATGCGCAAATGCAGGGAAACATAGTGTGGCCATACCCTTAAGGTCTGTAAGACATGTTAGTGATATGAATGATATTTATATACAAATATAAACCCTGGAAAGACTAGCAGGGTAATTCAATAAAAGTTCTTATCGTTTAAAATGGTGCTAATTTTGCCCTAACCAATCAGATGTTAGCTTTCAAATATTAAATAAGTTTTGATTGGCTGGGGCAAAATTAGCACCATTTTAAACAATAAGAACTTTTATTGACTATTGACTGTATGTTACTATTGGTGATATGAATGACATTTATATACAAATATAAACCCTGGAAAGACTATGTTACTATTGGTGATATGAATGACATTTATATACAAATATAAACCCTGGAAAGACTATGTTACTATTGGTGATATGAATGACATTTATGTATAAATATAAACCCTGGAAAGACTATGTTGCTATTGGTGATATGAATCATATTTGCTGTTATTGTCATGCTAAGAAATTTAAAGCAGAGCCTCCTGGAATGTGACCACGGCCCAAGATATTGCTGTCACGGCCACACACCCAAACATCACAGTCATGCTCATACCCCAACCACCAAGGCCAATCCCCCAAAGATAAATGCCATGCATTGCAACTATGAGCCCAAATGTTGTGACCACACTACCAGATATTGTGGTCACTCCCCAAACCCTCCCAAAATATCATGGTCCTCCCCCATACATCATGGCCACACCGCCAAACATCCCAGGTATGTTCCAGAATCATACTCACATATGCAAACATCCTGTCAATGCCCCCAAACATCACAGGCACACCCCCAAACACCACACCTATGCCCCTAAATGGCACAGCCAAGCCCACGCTTTGAAACAGCGTGGCCATGCCCCCAAATATCTCGACCACTAAATGTCACATCCAAGCCTCTACTATACTCCTTTATTCTCTGTATTCCAGAGGTAAAGCAGTGTTAACTTTGAAAAACTTCCAGGTATTCTCTTACATCCATGCAGGACGTTTTTGGCTGCAATTGCCCTCATGCATTGACCTCCTTTGCAGCTCTTTGCTAGACACACATTATGTGCACCGATACAAGTGGGATACCTTTTAATCCAGAAACCATTATCTAATAAATATGTGATTGTAAGGCAAATATACTTACCATTAGTGATGCTGTACTTAGACAAAGATATTCTTTTTTTGTGTAGAAAAAAAGATTGAAAATACCATGCTATGCCTGACCCCGGATTCGAACCGGGGTTGCTGGTGCCACAACGCAAGATACTAACCCTATAAGACACCGCGTGCGTATCTCCAATGGTGGTGAAAGGCATATAGTCCTGGAAATTTTGAGTCCCGACTTTCGTACTCTAGGCCAAATGTGCAGTACCCTTCCCACCTAGAGTGAGACACCTTTTAACCAGCATACTTTGGACACAGCTTATCTCATGGGCTTATCAGTAATTCGACTTTTTCTCTATACTTCTCATTGTTTTGTTCTCAGCAATTTTTTTCTGATTTTACGAATGCTAAAATCGAAACCAGACCATGAGGTGATTTTTCACAGAAACACGGTTGAAAATGATCAGCTAAGCAACCTTACAGACAACTCTCTTCTCTCACTCTAGTGGGAAGGGTACTGCAAATTTGGCCAGTACTGAAAGCGGACTCAAAATTTCAGGTACTATTATGCTTTCCACCACCATTGGAGTATAGCACGCC
Organism: Hymenochirus boettgeri; assembly: GCA_019447015.1. Taxonomy (NCBI): domain Eukaryota; kingdom Metazoa; phylum Chordata; class Amphibia; order Anura; family Pipidae; genus Hymenochirus; species Hymenochirus boettgeri. The sequence goes on from JAACNH010003959.1 coordinate 21,787, forward strand.
GTGATCGTATAGTGGTTAGTACTCTGCGTTGTGGCCGCAGCAACCCCGGTTCGAATCCAGGTCACGGCATAGCATGGTATTTTCAATCTTTTTTT
>JAACNH010003960.1:0-26341 GCA_019447015.1 Hymenochirus boettgeri
GAAAACTAATGTACCAGGCCAGTGATCACTAGTCTGACAGTCTAAGTTACCAGGCCAGTCATATAGTCTGACAGTCTAATGTACCAGGCCAGTGATCACTAGTCTGAAAATCTAATGTACCAGGCCAGTGATCACTAGTCTGACAGTCTAATGCACCAGGCCAGTCATCACTAGTCTGACAGTCTAATGTACCAGGCCAGTGATCAATAGTCTGAAATCTTAATGTACCAGGCCAGTGATCACTAGTCTGAAAATCAATGTACCAGGCCAGTGATCAATATCTGAAGTCTAATGTACCAGGCCAGTGATCATAGTTGCAGTCAATGACCAGGCCAGTTCACTAGTCTGACAGTCTAATTACCAGGCCAGTGATCACTAGTCTGACAATAATGACCAGGCCAGTGATCACTAGTCTGAAAATCCAAGTACCAGGCCAGTGATCACTAGTCTTGACAGTCTAATGTACCCGGCAGTGATCATAGTCTGAATCTAAACCAACAAGTACAGGCAAGTGATCACTAGTCTGACAGTCTAATGTACCAGGCCAGTCCACTAGGCTACAGTCTAATGTACCAGGCCAGTGTCACTAGTCTGAAAATCTAATGTACCAGGCCAGTGATCACTAGTCTGACAGTCTAATGTACCAGGCCAGTCATCAATAGTCTGACAGTCTAATGTACCAGGCCAGTGATCACTAGTCTGACAGTCAATGTACCAGGCCAGTGATCACTAGTCTGAAAATCTAATGTACCAGGCCAGTGATCACTAGTCGGACAGTCTAATGTACCAGGCCAGTGATCACTAGTCTGAAAATCTAATGTACCAGGCCAGTGATCATAGTCTGAAAATCTAATGTACCAGGCCAGTGATCACTAGTCTGACAGTCTAATGTACCAGGCCAGTCATCACTAGTCTGACAGTCTAATGTACCAGGCCAGTGATCACTAGTCTGACAGTTAATGTACCAGGCCAGTGATCACTAGTCTGAAAATCTAATGTACCAGGCCAGTGATCACTAGTCTGACAGTCTAATGTACCAGGCCATCATCACAGTGAAACTATGTACCAGGCCAGTGATCACTAGTCTGAAAATCAATGTACCAGGCCAGTGATCACTAGTCTGACAGTCTAATGTACCAGGCCAGTCATCACTAGTCTGACAGTCTAATGTACCAGGCCAGTGATCACTAGTCTGAAAATCTAATGTACCAGGCCAGTGATCACTAGTCTGAAAATCCAATGTACCAGGCCCGTGATCACTAGTCTGACAGTCTAATGTACCAGGCCAGTGATCACTAGTTGGCAGTCTATGTACCAGGCCAGTCATCACTAGTCTGACAGTCTAATGTACCAGGCCAGTGATCACTAGTCTGAAAATCCAATGTACCAGGCCAGTGATCACTAGTCTGAAAATCCATGTACCAGGCCAGTGATCACTAGTCTGACAGTCTAATGTACCAGGCCAGTGATCACTAGTCTGAAATATAATGTACCAGGCCAGTGATCACTAGTCTGACAGTCTAATGTACCAGGCAGTCATCACTAGTCTGACAGTCAATGTACCAGGCCAGTGATCACTAGTCTGAAAATCTAATGTACCAGCCCAGTGATCCCTAGTTGAAAATAATGTACCAGGCCAGTGATACTAGTCTGAAAATCTAATGTACCAGGCCAGTGATCACTAGTCTGACAGTCTAATGTACCAGGCCAGTGATCACTAGTCTGACAGTCTAATGTACCAGGCCAGTCATCACTAGTTGACAGTCTAATGTACCAGGCCAGTGATCACTAGTCTGAAAATCTAATGTACCAGGCCAGTGATCACTAGTCTGAAAATCTAATGTACCAGGCCAGTGATCACTAGTCTGAAAATCTAATGTACCAGGCCAGTGACACTAGTCTGACAGTCTAATGTACCAGGCCAGTGATCACTAGTCTGAAAATCTAATGTACCAGGCCAGTGATCACTAGTCTGAAAATCCAATGTACCAGGCCAGTGATCACTAGTCTGACAGTCAATGTACCCGGCCAGTGATCACTAGCTGACAGTCTAATGTACCAGGCCAGTGATCACTAGTCTGCAGTCTAATGTACCAGGCCAGTGATCACTAGTCTGAAGGTCTAATGTTCCTCGCCAGTGATTATTAGTCAGACGGTCTAATGTACGGGCCTGTCTTCAAAACTAGGTAAAAAAATATATCTTTAAAACGCTTAAAATATTTTTTTTTAAAAATGTTTAGATAATATTTACAGCCACTTCTCTTGCACCATCTCCATTGAAAGCAGCAATGGGTCCGGCCCGTTTGCGATTTCCTCCAAACAGGGAGCCCGAAGGAGACGCCGCAGGAGTATAAGGGCTGTAAGTATTGATTATACATTTTTTGAATGAAATATATTGGCGGTTTGTGAAGGTTCTCATTCATCCAGGTCATGGTATATCTGTTGTATTCAATTAGATCAACTGGAATGAATGTAGTTTCTGAAGACGTTTCGCTAGGTGCAGGTACATGGTAGAAAAACAGGCGCTTAATACCTTTAAGGGCATAGCACCCAGCCACCGGTCAGATATGTTGATGACACTGGGTTAAAATCCACCAGAAGGAAGTACAAGCTTTCACAGAACACATAATGCGGTAGACCAAAACATTAAATTCACAGGGAAGAGGTACAAAACAACAAACTGGCTTTCTTGGACTGCTTGGTAGGAGTTAAGGAAAATGGTAAACTGGAAGTAGAGGTTTACAGAAAAACCAACACACACAGATCAGTATTTGATGTTGACTCCCACCACCCTTTAGATCACAAGCTGGGGGTCATCAGAACCCTGCACACAGAGCCGAGAACATCCCCAATAGCACAGAGGCGAAGGCTAAAGAAATGAAACATCTCAGAGGAGCCCTTAAAACTTGTGGATATCCAGACTGGGCCTTTGTCAAAAGAAGTAGAAGGAAAGAAAAGAACACAAATATCAACAGTGAAGGGGAAAAGCAAGACAGGAGGAAGAACATGGTCATCCCATATGTAGCAGGGGTCTCCGAGAAATTAAGAAGAATTTTCAAAAAACATCGTATCCCTGTCTGCTTTAAACCGAACAACACACTGAGGCAGCAATTGGTACATCCGAAAGACCCAATACCTAAACACAAGAAAAGCGACATCATATATGCAGTGCAGTGCAGTGAAGAATGCTCTGATTTGATGTGGGGGAGACCAAACAGCAACTGCATCAACGTATGGCCCAGCACAGAAGAGCCAATTCCTCGGGTCAGGACTCAGCCGTGTTCTGCATCTTAAGGATAAAGGACATACCTTTGAAGATTGTAATGTTAAATTACTGGCGAAGGAACGTGACTGGTTCAAGAGAGGTGTTAAGGAGGCCATTTATGTGAAAATAAGAAACCAAGCCTAAATAGAGGGTGGGGGGTTCGACACCAACTGTCTGCCATGTACAATGCTGTTTTAACACCTTACTCTGGGCGTTCCTATAACACCTCTTAGCCACTATCCAATCACACCCTTAAACACCTGGCTGGATATGCTAATTGGGATTTTCCAGGGTACATAATTGCCACAGATTCTTGTACAAGTCATTCTGAATGAGAAAGCCAGTCGGATGACTAGCGAAACGTCTTCAAGAACTACATTTCAAGTCCAGTTGATCTAATTGAATACAACAGAATATGGCGGTTGCGGGTGGCAGGGGGTACCTACCTAATCCTAAAAGTTTATTTTACAGTGTATATACCCTTAAGTGCTTAGATTGTAAGCTCTTCGGGCAGGGCCAGATGATTGTATGAATGTAATTGTAAAGCGCTACAGAAGATGTTGGTGCTATATAAATCCATAGATTGTGAAGTTGAAAAAAAATGTGTTTCATGTCAAAGTTTATATTGTGCAGCAGTTATGCATTTTATATTATTACAGCAGTATCCTGCTTTTTATTAGCTTTGAATTAAAAAATTTTTAATCAAACTGTAAATTAGTTTCTTATTTTCATTGCTGAACCATAAGCAACTCAATTTCTCCTGCAATGCAAAAGATGGTTTCTCAACAGAGAAGACTTTTTATAGTTTATGAGCACTAAATTAGATCTAAGGATTTGCAGTAGGGGATACACTGCTGTCTGCCACGGGCTTTAGAATTACCCAGATTCACTTCTACTCAAATAGCTGTAGACTTACATCAATCCTCACATTAAGAAAAACATTGGATTCATTTAACAATGTAACCGAAGATGCAGTTTGGATTTGACCAAAAGTCAAAACCAAAGATCAGGAGCTGCAGAATTGATAATGAGAATTTCTACCAATATTAATATATGACCAATTAGCAAACAGTGTGCACTCTACCTTCAAGTAATACTATGCCCAGGTGCTACTGTTACTGCTACTGCAGGGTAACAAGTACCCTATGGAGTTGCAAGCATATCCCTGGGATAGGTAGTATTATCATCATCATAATTTATTAATCTTCTATAGGCTGGGGTTGAGGATCTTGTTTATTTATAAGATTTATGAAATATTATGGATAGTTGTGATGTAAGTTGTGGTTTGATAAGGAAGGTTTTAGTCTTAGCTTTTATATTATATATTGTATGCACTTTTAAGAGGAATGCACTCTGTGATACACACTGCACATGGACATTTATATTGTTTAGCACATGTTTCAGACATATGCATTAGGTGCATCTCTTTAGCACTTTTTGCAACATGTTTTAAGGCTTGCAATTGAGCCTATAGAATGCTACAATAAGCACTTTAATAGGCACTTAACTGTGTAGATAATATGCTCTTTAAGGAAATGCTGTTGTGTATGTTTTTATTACAATTATATGCTTTTTAATGATAAGGCACTGGTTTTTTGAATATGCACCTGTATGTGAATGGTTAATATGTTTTTACGCTTATATCTGTGATGTCAATATTGGGGGAGGGGTATATGTTATATGAGTCGGTTGTTGCACCTGCAGAACTATGGCTTGAGAGGTCTGAGACAAAGACAGAAACATCGCTATCTGTTTGCTGCTTATGGAATAAAAGTAAAAGATTTTTGAACAAGTCCTGAGAGTGCTCTACATGTTACTATGGTTGAATATTAATATATGATCAGTTTTTCTTAAACCTTTTATCCAGGGCAACCAATATCTATGGCTTAAACAACTACAGCCCCTAAATAGTGTCCCTATAAGTGGGTCAACCATAATATTTGAAGTGTTCTAACGCTGGCCAAACGCCGGCCGTTGTTCCTCCAATCGTATTTCCGATCAAGTGCAAACAGTTCTACAATCAGATTCCGATTGAGTGCAAAGAATTCTTGCAATCAGATTTCCAATCGAGTGCAAACAGTTCTTACAATCAGATTTCCGATTGAGTGCAAACAGTTCTTACAATCAGATTTCTGATTGAGTGCAAAAAGTTCTTACAATCAAATTTCTGATGAGTGCATATTGAGGCTCCGATCTTTCCTCAGATTTCCACTTTAAATCTTTAGAGAGATGGGGACTGAAGATGGGGTTTGCAGAAAATCTTTCACCTGGATGATTTTTTAGTTTTTCCGATAAACCGCTCGACAATAACAATTGTAAAAATAGAAGACGGTTTTCGATTTGAATGATCCAATCGAATTTATCCTATCGATTAAATGTCAACCCTATGTTTGGGGAGCTTAAGTCAATTGACTATATTATGAATACACTAAATGTCATATTTCATAAGTGCAATTGAGGACACCAGTATATTTTGCACCATTACTTATTAACTAGATAGCTCGAAGGTTATGTCAAAAAAAAGAAATACACACATATAAAGATTTACTGTGCAAAGATATTCAAGTTTGAAGTGTATTACATGTCATAAATTTTCATAAAGTATTTGATAGTAACCAACAAGTAACAAGTACGATCACATTACACAACCAAATTCATGATTCCTTAGTAAGGTGCTTTTAAAAAGACAAATATTGCCTGAAGATATTAAGTAGCGAGTATTATTATTTTAAAAAAATGAGTTAAAGAAAAATAGTTCTATGTTCGTAGCTAATGGAGGATAGTCATTCTATTCTATTCTAAGGCTGGGTACACACCAGCATATGTTTCCGGCCGGATAATAGTGCCGTGGATAGGTCAGTCGGCCAAATTTATCTGATGGTGTGGGCGGCCAGCCACAACCGAGCCTGGTCGCCCAGACACCCGTTCATCCGATTTCGGACAACTTTCCAAATTAGTTTTCCAAACTCGTGGACATGTTTTTGTTAATTATGAAAATTTGTTAATTATCAAATTAACTCCTCTTAGCCTTGATGTAATCCTGCCTTTCATTCAGAAGATCCTTAACACCTTGCTGTGATGTAATTGTATTGGGATTTCCGAGTACATAATTGCAGATTCTTGTACAGGTCATTCTGAATTGAGAAAGCCAGTCGGATGACTAGCGAAACGTCTTCCGGAACTAAATTTCAAGTCCAGTTGAACTAACTGAATACAATGATTTCATCTCTAATGATTATATTGTGTAAGAAATAGAGATGTAATGTGGATTCGAATAGAACCCCGTTTAGAATCGAACTGGGGTTTCGAAGTCCCGATGAAACTTTCAGAACTCCCGAATTTCACGGAACCCGGATTTTTAGAATTTTCTTTTTATCGAAAATCAAAAGTAGACATATCGAAAATCGAAAGTAGATGATTTTCGAAAATCAAAAGTAGACAATTTTCAAAATGGAAGTAGACAATTTTCTAAAATAAGACGATTTTCGAAAATAGACGATTTTCGAAAATTGAAAGTAGACAATTTTCGTAAAAACAAATCAAAGTAGATGATTTTCGAAAATCGAAAGTAGACGGTTTTCAAAACTCGAACTAACTCAACAGTTCGAAACTCGAACTCAACAGTTTCGACATCTCTAGTAAGAAATGGCAGGTATTAATTTAAGAATCTTTACTTTTGTGATCGAGGACTTGAGAGGCAACTTTACTGGAGGGGTTTGAAAATCTTTGAAAAGTTTGGGAACCCTGCATTTTACTGTGAAATCCATTAAGGTCAATCAGAGTCAAACTTATTCAGTGTGTTTATATTGAAGGATAATTATCCATTCTCCTGTTAACCAAAGAGCGTGGGATGTCGGGGATTCAGGCACAAATGAAGACGAATTTGGAAAGTAGCCAAACGTACCCCCAGTAACAACAAGTAGTTGCAGTGGCATAACAAGAATATCCCTGCTAAACCTGTCTGCCTGTTGGTTTACAATATAAAGGTGTGTAGATGGCCACACACAAGGACATAAAATCTATTCTTCATATCACATTTTGCTTGTTTGTTACAAAACAGATTTTTCCAGAGAAGCTTTTTCATGGACGTCAGCCATTTTGCAGATCAGGCAGGTTTAGTCATTTTTTTTCTGGGAAAATAAGATTACAGGAACGATAGGCAGTAAAGGATTGACCACCTGTCTAGTGGACACACAAGACAAAGTTCTACACCCTGTGGTGCCTTCAACTATAAACTCCCCTGAGTAAAGGAGGCCCAAAAGATCTATCCAGGGCCATGCCAGCACCAATGTCAAGAAAATAATGTCCTTCTCAGTAGAGGCCTTCCAAACTCTCCCCCATAGAGTTAACTGTGAAAGTAGTAAATTGCTGTGTAGTTTAGTTTCATGTTGGTACAAGTTTTTGAGCTTTAAAAGTAAATATGTGCACACAACAGGAGCTCTAGGAGAACATTAACGTTTTACAGTAAAAGAATAAACTGCAGATCTACTGTGGGTCTCCGTGTCCTGTATAAAAACACCCTCTGCAGCTTTATATGCTTCATTTCCTCATAAACATTGACTCGTTTTGTATTGATATTTTTGACTAACACTTGCGGTCAAAAATATTCATTGCAATATTTTAAATATATCAAAGAAAAATAACGATGTCAATATTACGCAAACAGTCGCAGACATGAATTGCAAAATATCTCTCATTAATGTTAAATTTCCATTGATTTACGTGGTGCCTTCCAGGAAGATATAAAGTATTCCTGTAACATTAATCTTTTCCATTTTATAAGCTATGCATAGATATAATATAGAACGTACAAAGTTAAATAAACCTGTCACTGGTTTTCTGAAGATTATTGTGGAGGGGTTTGCATGTCCAGTAATCATTCCATGTAAGCTTTATATTTTATCCCACCTTTTACATCAAAAAATTATTTGTACCGGTACAGAAATGGTGCCTTATTAAAAATTTTCATTTGTATTTTTAAAAATTTGTATTGACCGAAAGTGATAATAGGTAACAGTGAAACCCACAATTAATCTCTTTAGGCAACTTCTATTGATCTTTCTGGACAGTCCCATTATAATGGATAAAGGGAGAAGAGACTGCTGGGTAATTTCAAGTTCCATGGTAGCCTTGAGCAAATGTGATAACTTCGACAAGGCTTTTATCAGCACTGCATGAGCTAAGAGGAATCAACTAGAACATGGATAGGAATTTTCCAATTCTCCAATGAGACATTGCAACTAGTGATAAGTCCTGGTTTCAATAGGAACCTGGTTTTGGCCACTACCTCCTGCACACAGGACTAACCATTGGTTAGGAATCAGAAAGGCAGGTTCTGTGCCATTATTCAGGGGGGGGTGGGAATTACATCATAGTTCTTCTTTAAAAATACTGTAAAATATTTTATTTCTTATTTCTAATAAATACTTGGACTTCGAGGTCTGTTTATTTTATGTTGGGAATAGCAAACATAACATTTTGTTATAAATGTCCAACTACATAGGGACAGAAGTCTTAAAGGGCAACTATAATGAAAAAAAAATACTTTTCCTCATCTTAATCTATAAATAAATAACAGTATGTGTAATAAGCATGTGAATGTGTGTGGTTGCTGCTTGCCTTCAATTCAGTACTAGTTTTTCTCAGGCTCAGTATCTTCCCTATCCTCTTTTTTTAACAACTCCCCCTTCCATCTCACCAGACTTTTTTAAGGGCAAGCACGCTTTGTAATATGTTCAAGGCAACACTGGGAGAGGAATTTCCACATTTCAAGTGGAAAAAACTGTCACCATTCTAGTTACAGCAAAACTCTTAAAGCAGATGAAATCATTAACAGATGAAATGTAAGATGGTTCCAATTGGGGTAGGTGAACAAAAAAATATACAGTGGAGGTTGGAAAGAATTATAGTTCCATATTTTTCAGTATAGATGTCCTTTAAAGCAAGAAGTAGTAAAACAATGCAGCAAATAATCGTGAATATTTCAGATTTGAAAATGTTGCCTGAGGAGGGATAGGAGCAAATATATGTGAAAGACGTCAAGCAAGGTGGGCCTGGTCTAAAGTAAACTCGGGTTTCCTGCTTTTTAAAAGATTGTATTGCAAGTCAAAACAATAAAAGCACAAGACAGAAGGTGGAAAAAGGATTTATAAACAGCAGCACATTTAAATGTAAGAATTTACAAGAGGTTTAGTTGCCTTATTCATCATGTATGAATCCCACAGGGCTAGACTGCATGGCAATGTGCTATTGAGCTGTATCTTTGTACATTACATCAAAATGAAGGAAGACTCACAATGTTTGTGGGTGATCACCTTGTAGAATTAGAGCTTTATTAATACCCCAATAAAGTTCCTGTTACATGGGCAATCACCTTAGGGAAACTATACTAAGTTTCAAATCATTCTATATTTCCTGGCACTGTTAAAGAAGCGCATGACGAAGAGCAAGTTAATTTTTTTGCTACAGTAAACTACAGTAGTGCTACTCACAGCCTTATCAATGATCTCTTATTAACGTAAAAGCACATTTTCATCATTATATAAAGGGGATGTTGAATCTAAACACAGTGCCAATATAGTGGTTAAACTGATATACCAATTGGTTTTTCAGCTATAACTGAAAGGAGAATTAACTAAATTTTTAAAAAATCCTAATGTGAAAGTTTTTCTCAGCTAGAACATTATATGTACATTGTAAGATGCTTCTCTGTAAGTTGTATTTAGTTCATATAAGAAATATGTAAGTAAGAAGGCTTCCAGTTGTTGCCAGTACAACATACAGCCTACGTAGTCATCAAAGAACCTTGTGAGCATCTTCACTTATTAGCCACACACCTTGACCCAGTATTTACTATCTCTATGCACATTTGCAGTAATTTACAGACATATGGAAGTCCCTGGTAGGACTTTGAAGTGCTTGTTAGCTGCAGTTTGTTTACCAGCCAGCATGGTAAAGCTTCTAAAGTAGCTGTATTGTTGCAAATGGGTTCAAATCCCCAGATTTAATTTTTTTTTTTGTTTACATTATGTTCCTGGCAACAGATACATTGCCTACATTTAACAATACCTATATGCTATATCCTAACTAGATGTAAGCTCTATGGGGGAGGGACCTCATTACCTCTTGTGGTAAAGCTCTAGCATTCTATTTTTATAATATATTAATTATGTACTGAACTATTATGTATTATCCCCCTTGTGTGACTTTATTGTATTTTATAATGGACAGTGCTGCGTCCCCAAGTGGCGCTATATAAATAAACTATACACCCATACATACATATGCTAGCTATTAGAATAGTGGTATATATGTATAATGTTAATATTTGTGCCCTTAAATTTATGCTGTTTAACAAATACACTGCAAAGAACTTAAAACTGTGCGAGGGGCTGCTGGGAAGGGCTGTGTCGCAGAGGGGGGTGCTACCATGGGTCAGCGCCGTTGGGGGGGTGCTTGCATCGCGGGTGTGAGGGGCATGCTGGATAGAGGGTTATGTTCCAACAGTGGCACTTGGGGGGTGCTCACTAGCAGGGGGTGCCTCACCACCTCCACAAGCAGGGACCTAATAAGAGCCTTTTGGGGCCTTGGGGCACTTAGAAGTGCCCTTGTGGCACTGTCAAGGCCTTTTGGGGCTTGAGTGGTCCCGCAGATCGAAACTGGGACCCCCTTCCAGCACTTAGAAGTGCTCTGACGCAATGACAAGTGCCTTTGTTAGCTCTTAAAGAGACATTGTGGCTCTAATAAGACTTTCTAAAAGGGGTCCCGCAGCTCAAAACCGGGACCACCCTTGGTCTAAAAGGACCTTTTCAGGTCTCCGCCATTTTTTTGACGATGTAACCGCCGCCATCAACCTGTCTTATCCAGAAATCTTTGTCATCATTGATGAGTTCCAGTAGGTTTAAACCTCTAATATAGGATTTCTGATGGACCAAATACAATTGTGATTGCTTAAATTTCAATACTAGCAATCTAACCAATCATATTTTATATTATTAAAATTGGTTAATGTCGGACCTTAAGTACATTATCGTGGCTAAAGAGAAAAACACTATGACCACAGCGAAATTTTCGCTGCAAAACCAATGAGTTTCATAAATACGCCAATAACAACAAATGTTTGGAGGTGAAATGAAATCGATGTTAGCAATTGTTGTGAGACACAGCTTGTTGTTGTTAGTGAATGTGCTCTGTCTTTTGGGACAATGTTTTCTGGAGACTTAAGTTCTCCTTAATCAAAGATAATTCTGTGGAGGTAAGGTTTATTTCTTTTAAGACACTTTTCATATAATGAATTGCCTTATAGTATTGGTCACTAAATCGAGCTATACATAAATCAAGTTGTGTTCAATTCTTCTGGAATAACATTGAGTAGTTTGTCCATCTCTACTGCTTGGTAATGATGTACACCACTGCTAGAAAATCTATTCTAAAAGTCACTAGGCTGATATGAAGTAGACTGTAGGCATCAATCCCTCATTCATCTAAGTAAACCTACACTTTAAAGGGATCGTTCAGGCACAGAAGGGAGGCACTACGATCAATCAAGAAACAAATTCCTTGTGGTGCGTCTACATCCGGTAAGATGCCTCGCAGAGCAAGGCAGATAATGATACAATCGAAAAGTGGAATAGCACGTTGAATAGGGAACTCAGGGGCACAATTTTTCTTGTTCTTTGAGTGCATATCCATGGTTTTAGGTATGTATCAATAAATGAAAGTTTTACCAATCCCGTGAGTAGCGCATTCTATTCCACTTTTCGATTGTACAGAGAGTGCTTTAAAAATACAGATTTTCTGTGTCTGAATCTGCTTATGAGGTTTACATAGCCAGTTCCAATAACAATCCATTTTATTTAAACAAATCAGCTTAAAGGGTTTTAATAATATGTTTTCATAAAAATGTAGAGTGGCGTGCACTAGAGGCTGCAAATACACTGTAAACATGACATTATTCTAGGTTGTGTGAGACTGTTCTATTACTTTTTTGCCCAAACATGTATTATATGTGAACACTCAAGGGCTGCCAGAAGAACTTACATTGTGAACAAGCTTTAACATTAAAAATATACAGTATAAATCAGCATGTTACATTGTAATTTCAATATAAAGGTCTATTTGTATATTTTTCATGATTTTTTTTCTATGAAAAGTAAAACCAGATAAAGAAACATTTTAAAGAACTAGAGCTGAAAACAAGACAGCAATTCAACCATGAATCGTCACCCTATTTTTCTACAAGAACCTCCTTGGACCCACACTCTCTTCCCATGCTTGTCTAAGGGAGTTGGAGCATGCACAGAGCAGTCTCCCTGGCTGCTGAAAACCATAATGCAGAACAGTAAATAATATAAAAAGTGATTAGTTGCAGACTAATAGCACAGGCACATATTTGACAGTCTTTTTAAAAGGTTAGTTTACTGTAAAACTTTGCTTTTAAAGCATTAAGTGAATACCTGTCAGGAGACAGTGGTGGATCGTGCTGGCAGTAATTCTGATTTCTCTATACCTGTATACAGTAAATTCTGTATACCTCCCATAAGTGAAGTATGGAGGTAGACATAGCTGCTTATTCTCCCATACTTCACTTAATGCTTTAAAAGTAAAGTTCACTTTTACAGTAAATTATTCCTTTAAGTAGGGTAAATGGTCAAAAAATGACTTTAGGTAAATTGACAGGAATTGCTTTCCTGAGTATTTTTACATTTACTTTCATTATTTTTTTTTAATAGTTTTGAAGATATTTACATTTTTATGTGTGAAATGGTAGCAGCATACCAGATCCCCTGCACTTCCTGCCTCTGAAACCATGTGACATCCTTAGTTTCTTCTGCCTTTCTCCTGCACTGAGTATGCGCCAACCGCAGATTAGGAGGAACTACTTTTTGTGACCGCAGATTCACAACCTTCCACCCATTAACTCTCCGGTCAGAGATTTCTTAATATCTTAGGCTGTGCAGCATGTAGAGGTTGTTGATGAACATGGCCTTTCATTTAAAATCATTGTTTGGAGACCACAATTACCTTTAATTCATTTGTAGAGTTCTAAAGAAACACAATATTTTTTATGGTCATCTTAAAACAAAATACATAAATAATTCAAACCAAATGTACCCAAATTCATCACAAGGTAGAACCGTACAGTCCTGACACTAGAGTTTTGAAACACATAGTAACTACTCAAGGAGCCCTAGGTTCCACGAAAACCAGTTGGGTAAAGCTGCTGTAGACAGAATTCTAATTATCCCCAATGCATAATCATCAATATAAATGATTACATATCTTTTCTATCATGTATCAAACTAACAGGCCTACAATTACCAGACCCAATGTCAGTCTCCTTCTGAAAACAGAATTAACACATGCTTCTTTCTAATCCATTGGTACATTCTCCACATGCAAATGTGGAGAAGAAGAAAAAAACGCCAAGCTCTCCAAGCTAAGCTAAACTCTCCAATGACTCTTGTTGGATTTCACCATGTTCTGAAGCTTTATTGATGTTGCAGTTTTGTATAAAGGAAGTTTAATGAAAACCACACATAATGCAACAATGTTCTGGGGAAACTTCCCTGTTCATCACCAGAGGAATGTTGCGGTGCTGTTATCCTTGGGCAGAGGACAAGATATAAATGTGCACTGCCTTTTGACGGTTTTGGTATTATTAGAAATCTTTACTGATGGTCGTTTAAGAAGTTCAGACTTAAACAAGGGCTGGCTAAAATGACACATTATATACAACTATACACATGTTATCTCAGTAAAATCTTACTTTACTACAAGTGCCTCTAATTACTGACTCACCCCCCCCTTCACTGACCAGTGGTTACAGACATGTCATTGTGCTTCACCTAGGGAAAGATGACCTTATAAAGAGCTACTCTGGATCCCCATATACAAATGGGGAGAAAGGAAATAACTGCAGAGCTAGTCATAGGGAAAGAGTTTATGACTTCACATAAGTTATATCTTCATGGGGAATTACCCACATTTTTATACTCCAGAATCTGAAAACAACCCCAAAAAACTGTAAAATACCACTCAGTAAATTGCTTTAAATTACATGTAAGGCTCTGAAGAACTAGATGAAGTACCTGTATGTACATGCCAGTGTGTGGCCACACCACCTGACCTAAGTACATGCTCCCTTGCTTAAAGGGCATGTACACCCCTTTTACAAAAATGTAGTATCTAATAAACAACCCCCAAAAGCTAAGACGTTTTACTTACAGTTGGAAATATGTTCCCCCGCTGGTGTAAGAAGCCTTACAAACCACTGATCCAGCGCCGCAGCTCACCGCTTCTTCCTGGTATCAGCCATCAGTCGTGACGGTGACGCATGCCAATGGTTGATGACCAATAACGAAGGAGCCTCTGCTGCAGCAGAGGCGTGGGCTAAGAAGCACTGGATCAGTGGTTTGTAAAGCTTCTTACACAGCGGGGGAACATCTTTCCAAACTGTAAGTAAAATGGATCTTAGCTTTGGGGAGTGTTCTATAGATACTAAATTTTTGTAAGAGGGGTGTACATGCCCTTTAATCTGTCATGTATAAGGATTGGCTACAGACCTATAGTGGGTGTGACCAACTGTAACAAGTTTCTACCATAACTTCAGACTGAGCATGTGTAAAGAACATAATGGTCGTTGACCAACCTGTGTGATACTGGAATGTTGGGAAGGTAAAACACAAACCACATTTTAGTAAAGAAAATTTCCCAGCAACCACATCAAAATGAGCTGTAAGACACAGATTACAGAGTTTATGTCAAGGTGGTCTGCTTTCTGCTTTCAGTGTTGTTCTTAGGCTTTAGTTGTCAAATGGGGGAGAAAGGAAATAACTGCAGAGCTAGTCATAGGGAAAGAGTTTATTGACTTCACATAAGTTATATCTTCATTGGGAATTACCCACATTTTTATACTCCAGAATCTAAAACATCCCCACACAAAACTGTAAAATCCCCCTCAGTAAATTGCTTTAAATTACAGTAAGGCTCTGAAGAACTGGATGAAGTACCTGTAAGTACATGCAGTGTGTGACACCACACCTGACCTAAGTCACATGCTCCCTTGCTTAAAGGGCATGTACACCCTTTTACAAAATGTAGTATCTAATATAACAACCCCCAAAAGCTAAGACCGTTTTACTTACAGTTTGGAAGAGTTCCCCGCTGTGTAAGAAGCCTTACAAAACCACTGATCAGCGCCGCAGCCTCACCGCTTCTTCCTGGTATCAGCCGTCAGTCGTTACGGTGACGTCACGGCAATGGTTGATGACCAATAACGAAGGAGCCTCTGCTGCAGCAGAGGCGTGGGCTAAGCAGCACAGGATCCGTGGTTTGTAAAGCTTCTTACACAGCGGGGGAACATTTTCCAAACTGTAAGTAAAATGGATCTTAGCTTTGGGGAGTGGTTCATTAGATACTAAATTTTTGTAAGAGGGTTACATGCCTTTAATCTGTCATGTAAAGGATTGGCTACAGACTAATAGGGGGTGTGACCACCTGTAACAAGTTTCTACCGTAACTTCAGACTGAGCATGTGTAAAGAACATAATGGTCGTTGACCAAACTGTGTGATACTGGAATGTTGGGAAGTAAACACAACAAACCACATTTAGTAAAGAAAATTTCCCAGCAACCACATCAAAATGAGCAGTAAGACACAGACAGATTTTATGTCAAGGTGGTCTGCTTTCTGCTTTCAGTGTTGTTCTAGGCTTTAGTTGTCTTTTAATTTTTTGTGTGTGTCAACCGAAGTTAATTTGTGGAAATCTATCTTTACCACTGTAAATAAGTTGAAAATAAATAGTGAGTTATTTATAAGAGTGCAAATGTTTTCTGCAGTAGACCAATAAAAAGGTATTTGATTGGATGTTGCAAATTACTAGCAAGTGCACTTTTTAATAGTTCTTAGTATCTTTTGTTAGTATCATAACTTTTTATAGACCAGCACATTTCATCATTTTACTCCCAGTGAAATGATTTCCTATGTGCTTTTTTGTTCCACATAAATTTTAGATTTTAATTCATTTTTTCTTTCTCTTAATAACTGGTGGCCTTATATTTGTCCCCTGTGGAATATATTCAGAATGTGCCATTTAATAGTTTATGTTCAAATGAGAAATCACGCATTTGAGTGTATCTTAAGGCCTATTCTTAGAAATGTCAAATGTAGGTGTTTTGGCTAAACCAGTGTTATATTAATATACAGTATTATATGATTATACTTCATCCACCAGAAAAACAACTCTTCTAGTTGGAGATGATTCAGCTTTTTCCTAAAAATAACTACAGGAATCAAATAGCATACAGACATAAACCTCCTTTTTTTTTTGCTACGTGAACAACAAATGATTTTCATATTCTTCATTAAACAGAATTAATTCCACATCTAATAAAATTGCATGTGTTACCAGTTTATTACAGCATTGTAACCAGGTATCCGCCTCCTCCCTCTGATCAATGAGCTTTTTATATAATCTTAAGCATGTGCAGTGAAGGCAGCAGGGGAAACAGCAGTCAATCATTGGTTGTGTCAGCAGTCACAGCTTGATTGACTGCATTGAGGGAGGAGCCAATTACTCTGCCTGAATGGAAGCAATAATTATACTTAAATATCTAATAATTAATACACATAAAAATGTATGATATATCAGTGGGGTTGGGGACAGGTAACCGACAATTAACCATTTTTTTCTTAAGGGTTGACAATGTTCTTTAACAAAAATCTAAAGATGTATAAACATATCAAGGTATTCCTGTATGGAGGGACCTAACAAACTTAGCTCTGGTGTTCTATTGGCTGGATTTTCTATGATATCCGTACACTAATAAGATATTAGATAGATTTAATTTTTAAATGTCTAATCTATGTTATATCTAAAAACACTGGTTTATATCTGGGGTTCTCATTTCCGGCATTTCATTTTGGGACTGAGTAACAATTGTAAAAATGATCATTACAGGTGGTTGGAGTGGAACTTTTTCTATGCCAGATTTTAGTTTGTATCACAATAATGATCACTACAGGCAATTGAGAATGTAACAGTAAACTACTAGAAGTTGACTGATGTATAGGTACCTTTAATTTCATCATATGGCAAACATAGGATAGGCTCTCCCAATCACTGCAATCTACTCTACTGAATACAGATAGACTTGCAATGTACCGAGAGCTGTTATAGCAGGTATGTTTTAAAATTCTATAACGTGTTAACAGGGATTTCTTTAGACGTTATTCATCATGCTTGACACACTCATTTTTAGCGCATCTAGACAGCGCAAGCAATGTACCAAATGTTACATCAGAAATGCTTGATTGTAACATGATTTTGTGATTATTTTTAGAACCCAAATTGATAGTCTTAAGCGGACGTAAAAGGAAATTCATCACTTGATTGGGAATGTGCTGTGATCATGTGATCGGAAATTCAATAGTCTGGTGCCATTTTACAGGGTACAATTATCTTTTATTTGTATCTATATTTTACCCTCCTAATTAGATCTACGGGGAAGGACCTTCTTTCCTTTGTGGCAAGGCTCTGTCAGACTTATATAGTATATTTATATCATTATATATTTATGTATTGAACTATCATGTTTTTGTTCCCCTTGTATGACTTCATTGATGTTTTTTATATGATAAAGGGGATACATGTAGTTTCAATAACAAACATTACAAATCTCAGTATATAATTATATAGAGAATAGACCCGTAAATATGCTGCTGGGTGTTGAAATTTAAGCACAGCAGGCATAGACAACCTGTTTAAGTTGCTATTATAGATATATATGACATAACTTTCATGTAAATAAATGATGCTGTAAAAATACATGTATAAAAACATGCACAGTTATAACACTAAAGCCACGTGAAGTTTTTAATGCCATTAGGTGCCATTTCTCTCGCAAACCCCTTATTGAATACGAAAGCAGATGTAACTTTAGCACATTCTATACGATAGCAACTCACATTGTTCCACCCCCGGGTAAAGCAAGATTGCTTTCCTAGTAGCAAAAAGGAGGGGAGTGAAACAAGGGACTGGGCGACTTGTGTTTTATAAAGGAATAAATCTCCCACTAGAGAGCTTAGTTTAGTGTGCATTATTGTACCCTGTTCCTTAAAGGACAATTATATCCCTCTTCCCTGATCCAATCCTGGAGGAGGACCTGAACTGATAGGTCCTTATCCCTGAATTCACTCTAGATGACCCACACCAAGCTGTCAAAGTTGGGCTCAAACTGCGGTCTAGCCCCATTCCCCTTCCACAGTCGAGACTATTGAACTTTGGACGTGTGGTGAGATCAGCATTATAGCCTGTAAGAAGGAATATTGCTGAAGAAGTTAACACTTAGTAGCTTGAGTGGCATCACCTGAACCTCTGCAACTGGAAGTACCTGATTTATATGTATGTAAATGTATATATATAAAATGTATCTGTTGTCTCATTTATCGTCTGTTACGTTTATCTCTCGTTGATCATATCGTCTATAGGATATCTTCTCATCTAACATCTCGTCTATTCCTCTATTGTCTCGTGAGTGTATATATATATATAATATAAACACACAAAACATATACTTGCCCAAGTGCAGTACAGTTCCAATAGATAATTGAATTGTTGTTGAGAGTGCGCCATCTTGGTGGCCATCTCTGGATCAAGATGGCTGAAAAGTTGATCTTTCCACTACAATAAAGTGTGTCAAAGAAATCTAGATGAGTGCACCGTCCTATATCTCTTTATTTGATTTTGACCGGTCTCCACCCTGGTACTATATAGGATAGCTGGCCTTTTTACTGAATAAGAACATGTTTTACTATGTGGCTGCTGCTGTTACTGTTAAACAATTAGCCATTGAAATGTAATTTACCTGTTTTATAGCTTCTTTACGCTGAACATTATATGGCATATCACTAGACAATAATTGCGTGCTAAATGTGCTTTTGGATGAGGATTGTTCCCTGAAGATAAACTGCCTTGTGAAACATTTCAAAACCAATTAATTTGGCATGCAGCAATACTGGCAGACATGGTGGGTCCCCTGCCCAGAAACAGATAACCAAGAGCCAGATAAAACTGGAACATTCAGAAACATTTATTAGTACTTAACTGGAATAGCAAAAGGTAAATCTTAGCAGGACATCCAAAAAAAGACCACACCGCGTACAAGATACACAGCTTGAAAGGGAAAGGGGGGTTAACCAGACCCTCATCGCATTTTTTATTAACAAATAGTTAGCATGACTTTAGGAGGGAATTGAATTGGCTGTGTGAGTTTCGCAAAATCACCATCACAAACAATTCGATATATACATTTTTTAGCGTGAATTTTTAATGCAAGTAAAAAGTTGCCATTGATTCATGCAATGGTTACATCTGATTGGAATTTCAGCTTAAAAATCTGCTGATGGGATCATCTGAACATTTACGGTCACAGACATCTCCACCCTGCCAAATGGGCTTCCGGGCAGGGTGGAGGGAAGGGGCATGGTGGGGGTGTAGAAGGGGAGGGCAGCCGTATAGGGGCGGGGGTGGAGGCAGAGTAAGGGGCATCTGGTGGTGGAGGTTGCCGGTCCTTGCAATCGCTGGAGTTTTGGGTGGTCTCAACGGAGACCACCCCAGAATCCGACTGACTCTTGCTGGGAGCGGTGGGATACCAATCAACGCTTATTGTCTATCGTCTCATCCATCGATTCATTTAAGTTGTCCATCGTCTATCATCTGCCTCACACACAGGCACCAACTTACACATTCTCTCTCATACAAAGGCACTTTAACAACATACAGACAGACCAACACATATTCTCCTTTGGCACTGACAGTAACTTGCTTATTTTTTCCCACCATTCTTTACTTGCCAATCAGACTGAACCCGCCCCCTGCTCTACCATCTCCCCAATAATTGGTTTCTGTGTCTTTGCTAGCTTCCCTAGCCAGCCAATCAGTGCATCTTCCTTTCCAGCACTGCTCTGGAGCAGACTTAAAGGTTAGGCTGGGTACGCACCATGCTATTTGTGGGGGCGATCAACGATTTGCTGTTTATTGGTCGGACAAATTAACGCACAATCGGTCGGGGCTAATGGTCGGCAGAGACAGAGAATCTTCTTGTGGTACCCAGCTTTAAGAGCATCCAGACAGCCAATCTATAATAATAAACTAGGGCAATGGGCAGTCCTTGTACCGTAGAAATTTGTTAGGTGTTAACCCTAGAAACAGCCCTGCTAGAAGTTATTTTCTCTTTAAAGGGAAAGTTCAGTGGAAATTATCATATTTGGTAAGTTGCTAGTTTGTGTAACGCCTGCTTAGTTATTCTACATATTCTCTCCCATTTTGAAAAATCAGTTGATTTCATACCCTTTGTGTTCCCTGCTGTTGACATTAGTGAGCTGACATTTCAGGTTCTAACAGTCCTTCTTCTTCCCAGAATGCACCACATCCGGAATGTTCCTAACAGTTATTACTATTGATTGGCTGTGGATGGGTCAAACATGCCGACTCTACAGAGCAACTGAATCAACCCTGGCTCAAGGGCAAGACCATAATGGTCTCTGTTAGGGGTCCTGCAAACAGGAAGTCAGTATTTCGGTTGCATTTATTTATACAAACAAAAATGCTGAATTAGCAGATTAGGGTCATTGGGATGAAAAAAACTGTCTTTTTTCTAAAAAGCATATGTATTTGCACTGAACTTCCCCTTTAAGGCTGAGGCCTCATGCAACAGACAAAAAAGCGAATAGCATTATGTGCGCTTTAGCCATGCGCTTGTATCCGCTTTTACAAGCATCTGCGCTGTTTCCCAGGGGATCATGGGTAGAAGTTCAGCACTTTTTCACGCATTTCCATAGACTTATGCAATTTTGAAAAAACAGACCTATACTGTATGAAGTGGTCCCTGGAGAATAAAGATCCATCGTTCTTACTGGTGTTTTTATAGATGATGGTTACCATTCTCTTTAAGAACTAAAGCATGGTAAAAACCTAAACTAGAATGACAAACTGGATGTACTGTATGTAGTTTACCAGTTATCTATAAGCATAATTGTAACAGTTGTCTGGGGTGTCACCATCTTTTAAAGAATCACTAGTCTGACAGTCTAATGTACCAGGCCAGTGATCACTAGTCTGAAAATCTAATGTACCAGGCCAGTGATCACTAGTCTGACAGTCTAATGTTGTTTTTGTCGGCATCACACATTGCCATCATGAACCAAGACACTCTCTATGGTCTCACACCTTCAGACTGGGAGCTCTGCTTTTTCCAGAAAGTTGTTATTTGAGACTCCAGGATCGAGTTGGAAGACATTTGTTGGACAATCATCCATACACATAAACAATTTTTGTTGTAGCAGATAAAAATTTTCCGTCTGACTGATCACCTTCACATTCAATCAGATCTTATCAATTAATCGCACCAGACTTTATCTATACACATTAACGATACAATTGTGGAGTTCGTACGACAATCGTACAACAAAAATTCGTGTATGGGCCCTTTTGGATGGAGAGAGAGAAAACTCTTCTATCCTGGGGAGAGGAGGAAGCCACATCAAATAATGGGGCACACTATGTAACGGCATGTCACAGACTGAGAGGAGCATAAATTAACTCAATGCCCATTAACCCCAATATTATACCTATATTACTTTCCATTGATACCCATTACCCTTACGTGAACCTCTCTATATTTCCCATACTAAACATGTTTCTCTTATTTGTTTGCTTTGGCAATGTCAACATGTAACTTGATCTGCCAATAAGCGATTTTATTTTTTATTTTTATTTTATTTGGATAATAGTAGATAGATAAATAGAATATAATATAGAGATAGATAAAGAGAGATAAATAATAGAAATAAAATATAGAGATAGATAGATAGATAGATAAAAATAGAAATAAAATATAGAGATAGATAGACGATATAAGATGTGATATATTAGAGATATAATAGATAATAGATAGCTAGATGATAGATAGATAGATAGATAATAGAGATATCATAGATAAATAGAGATAGAAGAAGAATAGATAGATAGATAGATAGATAGATAGATAGATAGATAGATAGATAGATAGTGATGATTAGGAGAGAGAGAGAGAGAGAGATGAGATAGATGATGAATATAGATAGATGATAATGAGAATGAAAATAGAGATAGATAGATAGATAGAGAGAGAGAGAGAGATAGAGAGATAGACAGATAGATAGAGGAGATAGAGATAGATAGATTGATAGATTAATAGAGGATGAGAGAGAGAGAGAGGAGATAGATAGATAGAGATAGATAGTTAGATAGATAGATAGATGAGAGAGAGAGAGAGGATAGAGATAGATAGATAGATAGATTAAGAGAGAGAGAGAGAGGAGAGAGGAGGAGAGGAGTAGGATAGAGAGAGATAGTAGATATGAGAGAGGAGAGAGGAGAGGAGAGAGAGAGAGAGAGAGACCTGCAGATGTTAGATCTGTTATTGCACAGAAATGCTCTAGGTAATAAATAAAACGACGTCCTTGGCCAATTTTTCTATTGTGTAAATCACGTTAAATAGTAAGACATAGTAAGTGAGAGAAAAATATAAGACGATTGGTTGACAACAGTGTTCACACCTCCTCTTTGCACACAATCCTGGCAGTGTCAGTGATATGAAAGGACATTGTATCTGTTTGTACGGATAATTTCTTAGAAACCAGTGTGTGTCATCCTTTACAAACCAAAAAAATTCACGTCCAAGGGCATCTGTTATGAACACAGAGAAAATGACAATGTTACATTTCTGCTTTCGCTATCATATTTTTTGGTTCTACCGCATGTAAAATCCTGCCGAGTTGTTCATTTATAAGAACCCAGTGTAACATTAAAGAAGAATGAAAAACATTGTTAAATTTGGAAAAAGTTAAAGGGGAACTGTGCTCTCCAAACAAGTTATTTTAAATGAAGGCCAGATACTTCCTTTAAATGAGTCATCAATCACTTTCTGTGTGCTGCACAGCCCCAGATATGAAGAAATCACTGATCAGAAAGATAGGGGGTGGGAGGTTCTGACTGTAGTCACAAATACTCTCCTCTTCTAATCTGTGGTTGGCACATGCTCAGTGCAGGAGAAAACAGAAGAAACCGGAGGAGATCGAGTTACATGAAGAAGGAGCACAGCACAGCCCACAAAGGGGAGTGTGTTAAGTCTGTACATTTTAACTTTACTGTCACAGGGACTGTCACGTGGGTCAGAGCAGGAAGTGCAGGGGATCTGGTGATGCTGCTACCACATCACACATAAAATGTAAATATCTTCAAAACTATGTAAAAAATAATGAAATTGCAAAAAACTCAGAAAAGCAATTCCTGTCAATACCTTAAGTCATTTATGGAACACAGTTACCCTTTAGGGCCATACTACAGCACCTCGTTTTTGGTTTGTCGGTGCATCCCTGCAGGAGTTAAAGCCAGGGAACTGATCTGTGCACACCCTGGATGGATGGTGGACCGCTGACTGGAGGCATGGGACTCCTTAGTCCTCTTTTATGCCTTGGTAAATATTAACCAATTCTGGGAGCTGGATTACTCTTATCTTAATGCAAAATGTTGATATTATGTTTAGATACAGAGAGTCCTGATCTTTATATGGGTAAAGGATAGACCATAGTGTCCTGTGCACCTTAAACAAGAAAATAGCTTTCACAACATACATTCATGCAGGGAGATAGTGGATGGTCTGGTACACATGGGTCGATATTTTGACCCCATCTTTGTCCGGTACATGTTATAGTCCGTTTGAAATATAATTCAATGGCCACAAAATTGTTCATGCCAAAATATTGGTGGCTGGTTTAACAATTGGTTTGTTGATCAATAGTGTTATGGTTAATGTACCAGGCAACTGATACTAGTCTGACAGTCTAAGTACCAGGCAACTGAATACTGTCTGACAGTCTAATGTACCAGGCCAGTGATCACTAGTTTGAAGGTCGGATATACCAGGCCAGTGATCACTGTCAAAGGTCTAATGTACCAGGCTTGTGATACTAGTTTAACAGTCTAATGTACCAGGCCAGATGATCACTAGTCTAAAGGTCTAATGACCAGGCCAGTGACATTAGTCTGACAGTCTAATACCAGGCCAGTTATCAACTAGTCTGACAGTCTAAGTACCAGGCCAGTCATCACTAGTCTGAAGTCTAATGTACCAGGCCCCGTGATCACTATTCTGGAATCAATGTACCAGGCCAGTGATCACTAGTCTGAAAATCTAATGTACCAGGCCAGTGATCACTAGTCTGAATCTAATGTACCAGGCCAGCATCACTAGTCTGAAGTCTAATGTACCAGGCCAGTGATCAATAGTCTGAATCTAATGTACCAGGCAGTGATCACTAGTCTGAAATCTAATGTACCAGGCCAGTGATCACTAGTCTGACAGTCTAATGTACAGGCTCATCACTAGTCTGACTTATAGTAAGGCCAGTGATCACTAGTCTGAAAATCTAATGTAACAGGCCAGTGATCATAGTCTGACAGTCTAATTTACCGGCCAGTCTCACTAGTCTGACAGTCTAATGTACCAGGCCAGTGATCACTAGTCTGAAAATCTAATGTACCAGGCCAGTGATCACTAGTCTGAAGTCTAATGACCAGGCCAGTCATCACTAGTCTGACAGTCTAATGTACCAGGCCCGTGATCATAGTCTGAAAATCTAATGTATCCAGGCCAGTGATCACTAGTCTGAAAATCCAATGTACCAGGCCAGTGATCAATATTCTGACAGTCTAATGTACCAGGCCAGTGATCACTAGTCTGGCAGTCTAATGTAAAGGCCAGCATCACTAGTCTGACAGTCAATGTACCAGGCCAGTGATCACTAGTCTGAAAATCTAATGTACCAGGCCAGTGATCACTAGTCTGAAATCCAATGTACCAGGCCAGTGATCACTGTCTGACAGTCTAATGTACCAGGCAGTGATCACTAGTCTGAAAATCTAATGTACCAGGCCAGTGATCACTGTTGACAGTTAATGTACCAGGCCAGTCATCACTAGTCTGACAGTCTAATGTACCAGGCCAGTATCACTAGTCTGAAATCTATGTAACGGCCAGTGATCACTAGTCTGACAGTCTAATGTACCAGGCCAGTCATCAGTCTGACAGTCTAATGTACCAGGCCGCAGTGATCACTAGTCGACAGTCTAATGTACCAGGCCCGTGATCACTAGGTCTGAAAATCTAATGTACCAGGCCAGTGATCACTAGTCGGACAGTCTAATGTACCAGGCCAGTGATCACTAGTCTGAAACTAATGTCCCAGGCCAGTGATCACTAGTCTGACAATCTAATGTACCAGGCCAGTGATCACTAGTTTGACAGTATATGTACCAGGCCAGTCATCACTAGTCTGACAGTCTAATGTACCGGCCAGTGATCACTAGTGACAGTCTAATGTACCAGGCCAGTGTCACTAGTCTGAAAATCTAATGTACCAGGCCAGTGATCACTAGTCTGACAGTCTAATGTACCAGGCCGCATCACTAGTCTGACATTAATGTACCAGCCAGTGATCACTAGTCTGAAATCTAATGTACCAGGCCAGTGATCAATAGTCTGACAGTCTAATGTACCAGGCCAGTCACTCTAGTCTGACAGCTAATGTACCAGGCCAGTGATCATAGTCTGAAAATCTAATGTACCAGGCCAGTGATCACTAGTCTGAAAATCCAATGTACCAGGCAGTGTCACTAGTCTGACAGGCTAAGTTACCAGGCAGTGACACTAGTCGGCAGTCTAATGTACCAGGCCAGTCACATGTCTGACAGTCTAATGTACCAGGCCAGTGATCACTAGTCTGAAAATCCAATGTTACCAGGCCAGTGATCACTAGTCTGAAAATCCAATGTACCAGGCCAGTGATCACTAGTCTGACATCTAATGTACCAGGCCAGTGATCACTAGTTGAAAATCTATGTACCAGGCCAGTGATCACTAGTCTGACAGTCTAAGTACCAGGCCAGTCATCACTAGTCTGACAGTCTAATGTACCAGGCCAGTGACACCGTCTGAAAATCTAATGTACCAGCCCAGTGATCACTGTCTGAA